>JAWNMD010000558.1:0-91570 GCA_035044365.1 Drosophila neotestacea
GCCGCATTTTTTGATTACTTTGTCTATTTGCCGTGGCGGCTGCTGTCATTTCGTGACTGTGCCCCACAAAGTATGTGAGTGTGTGTTTGTGTGTGAGTGTATGTATGAGTGTGCTGCATGTTGATGCCACTGCTGATGGTATTTGATGCTGCTTTGGTGTTTTGGTGTGATGTTACATTTTGATACTCGTATTTGTTCTAAAGTGTCCCGAGTACGTGAGCTTCTTTCATCGCATATAGAAATGATTATTGCGCGTCATTTCGGCAAATGGCCTGGCATCTACTGTAGGCTCCTTCAAAGGGAAGAAGAAGCCATCAGCAGTTAGAGAAATATTAACGGTCTACAGTTGGTATGCCTGTTTTGTATTTTTGGGTTGCAGTTAAATGCGATTTGACCTGCGTTCTTGTGGGGCAACACCCAACGCATTAATTCTAATTAACTTTTTGCGGTTAGAGCTCATCAACCCAGAAAAGGGACCTCAACCTGATGCCTGGACCACGAACTAGGAGCTGAAAGACCCAGCCGGTTTATGAGCATTCGCCCAGCCTAAAATGTGGGGGTAAAAACAAATGAAGTGCAGGCAATAAAAAGCGACAAAGGCAAATGGTAAAACGTCGTCCTAGTCGTCCCCTGTTCTCGTCCTCATTCTCTTTCTCGCATCCTGCCTGCGTTTTGTGCGTTGAGCCATGGAAATGGAAATGAAAATTTATGCGTGCCGGTTGCCGGGCAAATGCGTCGCGTTCGTGTGATTAAAACACCTGTGCCGACAGCTGCCAACGGCAGCAGTTGGTCCACCCTATTCCCTCTCTTCCCCTATCATCCTGCCACCCTCTTCTCTTGTAACCTGCCACCTGCCAGCTGCCACAGCTGCGTGCAATTGTCTCTCTCTCTCTCTCTCTCTCTCTTGTGGTGGCCAGGTGATCATAGCTTTTCATTTTGCGCCGCCTAATGAAACGTCATGTTATTTATGGCCCAGTTGCGTCCTAATGCAAAGCCATTTCTTTCCATCTACTCTCGTACTCTTAGAACTAGGCCACAACGACTGAAATTCCACTCTGCGGATTACTCTCTGCAAATTGCCATGTCCAAATAGTTGGAATTGTGTATAGCATCTGCCTAAAAGCGAATGCGTATATTAATTCCATATCCTCAGGTCTATTTATCCAAGTTATTGTGTAACATATTCTAACTCACTTAGGAAATTTATATTTATTGAATACAGAAAATGCAGAAAGAAATTTTAAAACATAAATTATAATCCAAGTCTAGCTATATCTCTTAACTACTTGAAATATACAAGAATATTTCAGCTTATTTGACAATGGAACTGATCTTTAATGATATTAAGGAAAGCTTTAAATCAGAAATGGAATAATATGTATACCTTATAAGAATTATTTCAAATTGCTATAGATCTAAGAGGTCAACTAAATGATAAATATAATGTTGACAATGTAGATATATTGATATGACTTACCAAATGTACAACTTTTTGATCTTGGGACAGCTGAAAAGAGTGAAAAGACATGAATGTTAAGAATTGGTTGAAATTTAAAAAGGGTTAAAATCTTTGGAATAATGGTTAAGCAAGAGGTTTTTCTTAGGTTTACTAGATTTGACAGACAGGTTCACTATGAAACAGAACAAAACACTCGATTCAAGTTAAGCCAAGACAACATAATTTTGCCCGAGATAATGGGTAATTGATTAAAAATGTATTTAAACAATGCATCAATTGATATGACAAATGCATTACAAATTGAAATAGAATTCACTTTCAAATGCTTCTATCAATTTGTAGTGGTTCATTGGTGCATAAATAACCCAATTGGCATTGCCACATAATTCATTCGACTAACCAAAGAGGGAAAACTAAACAGTATAAGGGAAATATCTAAAGCAATTGACAATTTGACATGCATTAAGCTGTTCAATTTGTCTTTGCAATCTGGGCTAGAAGAACTCACTCCACTCCTCCCATAGGAGTCGTCCAGATATATTGCTCACTTGTCACTTCAATGGATGCGTCGAACTTGCAATGGGTTTTCCCAAGGTTTTCATTTTTTTTTTATTTTCTCTTTTTCTTTTGACAAGCTTCAACCCCAAACGTGTTTGGCATTGATAATTTTGGAGGCGTGACTTGACGTTGACCGAAGACTCGTTGGCCAAATGACTTTCAATGAGGGGTCAACAAGGGGTAGGGGGGGGGGAGAAGGGGGCCAGTCGGGCAGCAGACCATTAAAAATGCTAATGTGTCTATTGAATGCGAATTTTATGCAAATGACAAGGTTAAAAGCAAAATAAGAGCTACGTTCGCGCTGGTAATGCGATAAAAAATTTGACACATCATCACTTTTCAATAAAATCAACAAATTTTATTTAAGTCACCCAACGCTCCCCCAGCACAAAAAGAGGGAAAAGTTTTTCTTCTCTGTGTGCGCTCGGAAGGATGTTGAATGAAGGCAGAAGGACAGCCTGAAAGTAATGCCATTTTCTATGCCGAGAAAAAGCAGAAGGAGGTTCCCTCGATTACCCATGGGTAAGGGAAAAGCTTATCCATTTTGGCCATACGTTTTTGTGTCCTTTTTATTTTCATTTTGTTGTTTTTCTTTGTTTGGCTTTTCTTTTCTTTCGGCTTTCCGCTTTTGTCAAATGCCTTTTATTGCGCTGGGCCACGGAAGTTGCCAGTGAATGAAAAGCCTTTATTCAGTTCTGAAAATACTTTGCATTTGAAAATGTGAAATCCGGTTATGTTACTAATTTCTCCACCCCTCCATCTGCTTCTATCTCTCTCCCGTAGTCAACATCAATTACAGCATCCGGACCAGAAAATGTAGTTCTCAACTTGCAATGGTAACTCAAATGTCACTCGTCCTTGATTGATGGAATTGACAATTGCGCTGCCCGCCCACGCAAAAGGATCGAATCAAATCGTATCCAAGCCCCATTTTCTTTCCCTGTCCTCTGCCCCCAATCCCCTGTTCCAACTATTATCCCTCGACTACTCAAGCTGCAGTCAGCAACAGCTTTTACAGTGCCTACCACTCGTATCATGTCAAGCCTTGCGTTTTCCTCTGTCAATCCGAGATACATTTGTCTGGCAGCAGCAGCTACATCGGTCTATTTGAAATCCTTATTGAAATGCTACCAGCAATAGTGAAAAAACACACAACTTTTAAGGTCTTTAAACATAAACTAACAAATTGTATATATTCAATTTAAAACGAAAACTTAAACAGTTAACAAAGCTAACAAACCAAACCAACATTGCATATAATTGTATGTGTTTTTGCCTCACAATATTTCATAAAGTTTTTGTCAGTAGTAAAATAATATATAATTAATTGTATACAAACTGCATTACATCAATTCTCTTTGTTATAGTTTTTGTACAATTCTATATGGAATATTAATAAAAAGCACTTTTAAATGCGTTTGTACTTTGGACAAAATGTAATAAATTCTTTCTAACTGAGTATAATAATAATCGTAATAATTACGAAAAGACTTTTATCTCTTATTTACTATATGTTAAAATCAACAATTAAATTGATTGATTGATTATGCTAAATAACATACGGATATTTAACTACTTACTTTACAGAACAGGTGTAAAACTCAAGCTGATACCAATTTTTCATTTTCTACTGTTTTAAAAAAGTTACTGCTCAGTCCATTTGGTAAATATTTTCATTAATTATAATAAAACAATATACACTATATAGGAAAAGGGAAGAAAAGCTATATACAAATTTCAGTGCCATAGCTCTTCCCATTTTGGCTACACAATGATGAGCGAATCAGTCAGTAAATCCATTAGAACAAAAATTTTTATATAATTAGATTTAATTATAGTATTCTTAGTTTATTGCCTTACTATGCATCTGTGAATTATGTTAAAGAAAAATCTAATAAAATATTTATAAGAATTGCAACCTCATCTATTTATCTATTGAATTTGCTTCGTACTATAGTTATTCCAGATCTTACATTTCCTATTTGCAAGAACTTGACAATCCACTTTGTGGAACTATTAAACTGACAGTACTTAAATGACGAATTGCAATTGATAAGCGGATCGTAAAGTAAAAGTTCCAACGAATGATTCAATGAGTATTTTTTATTCTTTCATTCGTACATTCAATGGGTACTCATCAAATGGTCGCCATAACTGCTGTGTAAATACAATTAACGCCTCATTTGAATTGGGGGCTGGAGAGGATAGGAGTATGGTTGGAAAATGACGACAAAAACAGTTACACGTTTATTTTCATTGCTGAAATGTTTCTGTTTTAATTGCCAAACACACCTGACATCCTTTCCCTCGTTCCCCTCTCTCTTCACCAGCGTTACCGTCGTCAAGTTTGGCGAGGGGAATATTGAATGAAATTTGTTTTTACTTTTACCGTTTCGTGTAAACATCGCGTGCAATTACGAATATTTTAGTAGTTCACTCGAATACGGGAATGAGTGTGAGAGTGACTATGAGTATAAATATGAGTTCAAGTCGTCTATTTGCTCACTACATACTCGTATTCAAATATTCCCATTCAAATTGAACAAAACGAACGCTTATCAAAACATTAACAGCAACAACAATAATAATAATAACAACAAACACAACTAAAACAATTAAGATTACCACATAAAACATTTTAGACCCGAGAATTGAACTATTTGAACTCTGTTCTCGGCTTTTTCTGATGAGTAATTTGTGAGCTGCCAACAAGACAGATTGGCTTGACAATCAATTTAGTACATTTTTAATCTAAGCAAACATATTTGACATACCTTTCTTAGTCGAAAATAAACCAACGAAAGTACTAAGCATAATTTTTATTTAAAACTAATATTTTTAACATTTTCATTTAATTTAATAGTCAATTTTCCCGTATCATAGCTTGCATTTTTATTAAGAATAATTTGATTAATATAAAGAAGAATTTTACTAAGAATAATTTGATGAAAATTAAAGCAGGGTATTTTATAGTGTTCCAAGTTGTATTTTATGCCACTGTATTGTTATCACGAAATTAGGCTTCTTCAAGACATAAATATATATTTAAAATTTGAGATTCTTTTTTAACTTATTGTTATGGACATCAAAAAGGTATTCATTAAAATTAAATGGGAAATTTCACAATACATATACATATATTCAGTTCCTTACAAAATTTATTATTTAATTATATTTCTAATGTTTAAACAATTAATAATAACATGGTTTTATCTTAGATTACTACGCCATTAGTACAATAATGTTTTTTTTTATATATTTTAATTTAATAAAGTTTCAAATATATATTTCTTTTTTCTGTCGAACAAGTGATCAAGTTGTTCACTGATTAAATTGTTTACGAAATAAATCTGCTGATAACATGCTTTCAGGAATTGCACAAGA
Organism: Drosophila neotestacea; assembly: GCA_035044365.1. Lineage (NCBI taxonomy): Eukaryota > Metazoa > Arthropoda > Insecta > Diptera > Drosophilidae > Drosophila > Drosophila neotestacea. The sequence continues at coordinate 5,402 of JAWNMD010000558.1, forward strand.
TGAATTTCACGAAGCTAAAGTCAGATCGGTTCAAGTCTGTATATAATCTAATGTTAGAATGTATGTGTCTTCGACTATCGCTTCTAAAAACCCAAGTCAAATGTGACTTATTCAGTCGTTTCAGACATTCAGTGAAGTTCAGTTGCAAAATGTTGCAGAAAATAATTTATACAATCTTTGTGATTAATACAATAAATTCATTCTCTGATGGAATTCCTCTATCGGAATATAATGAAACAAACTTACTTCTTTCAATGAGGTAAGATTTCAAATATAGTAGTTATAATCATAAGCTAATCAACTGCTTAGAGCCCAGCAGGAACATCAGCAGCAGTTAATAGAAAGAGTTGTTAAGACACTGGATATTCAGGATCGTCAAGAGAAGTTGTTGGATAAACTTGTTATGGCAGCCGACATTAAATATCTCAAAGAGGAGCTTGAGCGTCAGAAGCAAGATGGAATTCTTAGGGCAGCAGAGCATCAAAAGGCAAATGATATTGACAAGGAATCCAATATTAAATCTCTCAAAGCGGAGCTTGAACAGCTGAGAAATCTGATAGATTTACAGGGAAAGTCGTTTGAAAATTTTGTTAATAAGTCTGTTACTCAATCTCTTAAAGCAGAGCTTGAACGGCACGAAAAGCTGATAAATGGGCAGGGAAAGTTGTTTGAAAATTTTGTTAATAAGTCTGATATTCAATCTCTCAAAGAGGAGCTTGAGCGTCAGAAGGAAGATGGAGTTCTTAAGGCAACAGACATAAAATCTCTTAGAACAGACCTAGAGCATCAAAAGGCAAATGATATAGACAATGAATCCAATATTAAATCTCTTAAAACGGAGCTTGAACAGCAGAGAAATCTGATAAACGGACTTGGCAAGGAATCGGATAAAATCAACTCGTTGTTAAATCCACGTAAATGTAGTGAAGCGAAGTTTAGTGGTATCTACGATACAGTCATCCCCAGCTTTAGTAGTCAGCCTGTTAAAGTTGCCTGTGATGTGATCACTAGGGAAGTAGGATGGACTATCATAATGAGACGCATTGATGGCAGCGTGGACTTTTATAGGAACTGGACTGAATACAAAAATGGATTTGGAGATCTCAATGGCGAGTTCTTTATGGGTCTAGACAAAATTCATGCACTAACTAAAGAGAGAAAGCAGGAGTTGTTAATAGTACTCGAGGATTTTGATGGAGTCGAAAGGTTTGAGACATATGATGAATTTGCAATTGGGGACGAGGATCAACAATATGTCTTACACACTCTGGGCAAAGCAAATGGATCTGCAGGTGATTCATTTTCATATCATCGTGATATGAAATTTTCCACTTATGACCGGGATAATGATAAATCCAATGACAATTGTGCCAAATTATACACTGGCGCCTGGTGGTACAATAAATGTGCTTTTAGGTATGTATAATATAGTATTAATTGTTTGAAGCTTTGTTAGCAAACTTTAACTTTTACAGCAAATTAACGGGAAGATATAAAGACAACACCTTGGGCAAGGGCATCATTTGGTACCACTTTCGGGGTTGGGAGTACTCCCTAAAAAAGGCCGTTATGATGATACGGCCAAAGAACTGAACTTTGGACCTTTACTGTTTGATCAGCTTCTTTTAATGTATTCTAAAGTCGCTAATTAGTTACTCTAAAATTCAAATTCGTAAAAAAGTTAAATATTTTAACAAAGTTTGTGTATAGTGTTATAATTTTCTTGCAAATCAAAAATAAAAGTTCCATTAAGCTACATAAAGTAAGCTCGTTAGTAGGTGACCCTGCACTTATGGGAAAGATCAAGTAGTGGTGAAAAGCCACTATTGAGAGGTGAAAAAGCAAACAAACCGCAAACTTTGTTTTTTGTTGAGTTAGCGTCTCTTCTTCTTCCTTTTGCTAGACGCTGTGAAATATTGTTTTTTGAGTAACCTCCGAGTTTGTTATCTGATCGAGATGACATTTTTAGGAAAGATTCAAACTACATTTTGTATCATGACTTGTAATTCGACTTTTCGTTCTTCGATTCCAAAGGCAGAGTGGCAAAATTTTAAAACAAACTTGACCTGGGCAAGCATTAGTTGAACACACTAAATTTGTAGTTTCTAGCTCTTAAAGTCTCTGCCTGTTACACAAATTTTGATTTTGGACACTATTAATATTCGAATAATTTCGATTTCCTTTCGTGTATGCGAATGACCAACTGGGCGTATAATTGATTTCATTTCCGCGCCTGCCACGACAACTCAAGCAATAAATTCAGATTAAGATTGGCCGCAAAACAAGTCGAAAGCCCCAAACTCAAATTCTAACTTATAAATATAACGTATAAATAAAATAAATGAAAATTTTTGCAACTTTTAATAACAAGTATTTAAAACAAAATAATTAAATAGGTCCATAGTGCTCAGAGACAGCAGTAACTTGAAGAGCATAGAGAGGCAAAGTTTAAGAGGAAGAGGGAGTAACAAAAGGGGGGTACAGGGTAAAAAACAGGGGTAGGGTTCTGAAGGCAGCCAAGTGGTCAGAGACTTCGTACACAAATAGCAAATAGGAAAATAGAAAAAGGGACAATCGAGCTTCTCTTCAAGTGCCTTGGATTTGCATGTGTACAGTGTGGGCGGTGGGCGTGGTCACATTTAGTTTGCCACACGAATTTCTTGGCATTCTGTGTATTGATGTGTGTGTGTGTGTATGTGTGTGTTGTTGGCCAACTCATCTGTCCGATTTTATCGTTGTATATCAATGCTTCAATGATACTTGTCGCTTGGTCGCAGTGCATTTAAATTTTGATAATGGCCCAAATGGACTAGAATTTTCAATGAATGCGTATTTGACGTTTATTTGCCTTATTGCAATAACAATTTCAGACTGTTAACTCGATTCGTCCTTGTGTTGCTGGACAATTTTAAATTTATTACTTGATGGTCCTATTTTCAGTCTTTATTTTCATACTTTAATCACTTGTTTTTTGTTGTTGTATACATTTGATTTTCTTTTTCCATCGATCAAGTGATCGAGTAGCTTACTGATTACATTGTTTACGAACTAAAAGCGCAGATTACTAGCTTCCAGGAATCGCACTCGATGGATTCCACGAAGCTTAAGTCAGATCAGGTGAAGTCTATGCATTGTGTAATGTAATACTATATGTGGCTTTGAATATAGCTTCTGAAATTCCTATTTAAGGCCCAAAACAAATGTTAATTAATCAGTCAGTCTTCCCAGGCATTCAGTAAAGTTCAGTTGCAAAATGTTGTTGTAAATAATTTGTATAATCTTTTTAATGAATTCAATAAATTCATTCTCTGATGGAATTCCTCTATCGGAATATAATAAAATTAAGTTACTTCTTTCATTGAGAACACAGATATCCGAGTTGAGGTAAGATTTAAAATATGTATAGAAGATAATTCCTAAGCTAATTAACTTTTTAGAGCCCAGCAGGAATATCAGATGGAGTTGTTAAGACACTGGATATTCTGGATCGCCGTGAAAAGTTGTTGGGTGAACTTGTTAGGAATCGAAATTTTGTTGTTCAATTAGCGAAGGCGCCTCTTAGTGATGGAATAAATCGCTAGTCTACCTATAATTTATTAGAAAATATTCGCCTCATTGAAGAATACTTTCACGCCACTCGCTTTTAACTTTAAATTGTAAATTCATTGTTTCTTATTTACTTTCAGTTATATTATTGTATTGACAAAAATACTCACAAAACATTTAATACTTAAGTAAAATATACATTTATATACACTACATGAAAATTCACGTAAAAATTTACTTTTAGATAAATTACAATTTTGCGGCTAATTCAGTATAATAAAATCCTTCAAATTGCCTGCTTCGTGGTTCAATAATTCTTCGTTCTTTGCTGGCAATATCTTCTGTCTCACTATCTCCATTTGTTGTCTCATTTCCACCTCATCATAGGGATAGTTGAATATTGGGTTTAAAGTCGGCTGGGAGATAAGTTTCAGATCGTTGCGTTGTAGAAGACGTCGACAGAGAAGTTCAAGAGGCGCCTCCATGTTCCATGCAACACGAGCCGACATTTCACAATAGTCAAGGTTACCCTGTTGCCGATAAAGAATATTAAGGGGTATGCGATCCAACTCCGCCTTGTTGCCACAGATAACAATGGGTAACTGCTTGCCACAGATTTCCTCGAGTGATCGCAACCAACGAGCCACATTGATCGCTGAACGTGGCACGTTCAGATCGAACATTATGATCGCACATTTGGCAAAGAAAAAGTAACCATTGTGAAGTCCTCCATGTCGCTCATCGCCTGCCACATCCCACAATTCCAGAGCCAACGCCTGATAGTTGGTCTGGAGCAGCAGAGTGTAAACCATGAGTCCCTCAGTGGGTACATGTTGAGCTTTGAATTGACCAGTCGCATGTCTGCGCAAAAATGTTGATTTCCCAACACCCGAATCACCAAGAATCAAACATTTATACGTCTGTTGTGTTGACAAACTAGGCTTAAGCTCCATAAGAATTTGTGTGTAATGAATCTTTTCCAAAGATATTAAATGTGTATGTTTATAAAATTAATATCTAGCTAGCTAAGATTTCAAATTTACATATATAACAATTAAATAACTAGCTAAAATTGGCATTTCCGATTCTTACTATGAAGCATTCTTTATCAACGCTCTGTTCTTGACAACTTGAAGCTTCTTTGAAATTCCATTATTTACTATAGAATGCTAAATACATAAGCCCTATCTGGAAAATTTCGAAATTCTATAGAAATTTTGTTATATAGAATAGCGGCTACTTAGTAGTGTATAAGTGTTAATTTTTAACCTTTAATTAAACCAAAATAGAATGCTTATCATTTCAAAAATTCCCGGGTATTTCACAAGTCGACAACAACTGAAACCCGGAAACAATTCTCTGATAATCCACTTATTTATTCTTATCGCATGTCAGAGAAGTCGAATCGAAAAATAATTATACCTAATAAAAATAATCTGAATTTCGATTATTGCAATTTTTTTATTTATTACAAATTATAACATATTAAAAAATGTATTCAATAGTTAACTGTAATAGGAAATAATCTTTTATTTAATTTTAGCCATATAAATGAACAGTGGGAGGTCCAATAATTACTGGAAAGTGATCACTGCCAAAACGATCCAACTGGGTTTGAGCTGCAAGGTGTCCTTGCCAGTTAAGTGGTCCTCCGTAGATCCCATAGTCGATTATTCGGCCAGGTCCGCCAGATCGGTCGGTTGGCGGCTTAGTTACCGTATTTGGAATGACTTTACTATAGAAGCAAGTTTGAGTATCTCGAGGAACGTGTACGAAATCAGGTTCTAGATTGGTATCGCCCATTAGAATCCATCTTGTTTGATGACACTCGCTGTCCATGAAGTGAGCAACTTTTTGAACACTGAGATTAATTTCACTTCGCGAAGGCTTTGGATCCGAGTGTGCTGAGAAAACAACATAATTGTTAAGGCGAATTCCAAGAAGTGGTCTATTAGTATCAATTCGATCTGGGTAATTGGAGTGAGGGAGAAAAAGAAGTACTTCTGTTGCTCTCTAGTTGGATATTATTTCCATATTTTGCGTTGATATATCATTGTGAACATTCCGAATATAATGAGTTTCATTTTCAAAATTTACCACTCTTTCATAGTAGTACATGTAATAAAGCTGATTATTATATTTTAGCTGGAATGAAGTTGTCGCTTAGTGCTGATTCTACTATATGTCCATGGGCATCAGTATCATCATATTACCATGAAAACTTTTCAACATCTCATATACATATTTGTAGTACGCATGTATATTCTTATCACTTTTGTTGGAAGGCAACATAAATTTGAAATGTGAATAGCACAGATTTAACTTATTTGCTCTCAATTTTTCGTATTAATTAAAATTTTAAACTATAAAACTAGAAACTAATTGAATAGAATTTTTGGAATTTCTAGATGTTTTTTTTGCAAAACATGCAATATATATTTAAAAAAACAAGATATCCGATAGGTTAGCTATTTAATTAAATTCATTGTTTGTGAGTAATGCCACTTTATATAAGTCTAAATTGATCGAATAAATATTTAACTTAATTAAAAAATAAATTAATAAATATACACAGGTATCCCATGAATAAATAAGAAGCTTACTCACATCTCTATCAAATATTACATTAAAACGTTTCTGCTATATTTTGTTGATAAGGGAAGTTCCCAAAACTAGTGTTCATCATATGCCAAGAATTCAATAAACCTTTTGAAATATTTAGAAATGTTAACAGAGTCAAAAAATAAGCACTAAATTTTGTTGAGTTCAAGCTATGTTCTTTATAAAAAGCTCGTAGTCGGACTGAGTTATTTAAATAAATAATTTTCTGAAATAGAAATAGAAATAATATCTGATATTCTTAAGCAAATCACAGGGTATCCCTGCCCTGGCTGTAAATTTGTGAATCACCCTATCAATTAAAGAATTCCTTACAGAGAGAGAAGAGCATCATCAAAAGTGACTTTTGTTTAAGCTCAAAAAAAATATGTGACGGCAATTTAATTAAAAACTTATGAATGAGTGAACAAAAAAACTTTTGCACATCCTTCGACTTGAAGATGTTTTTATCGTTGTTGTTTGCACAAATGAATTATCCACACACACACACACACAGACATACATACTAGCACAAAGTTGATATGTCTATGTGTGTGTTTGTGTGTGATCAGCATATGAGAACTTTGTGAGGGTTTTTATACAACATACTATAAAAGTAAAAGCACAAAGTTTTTACAGCGTAAAAATATAATTGGAGAAATTTATAAAGTTTTCCATTACTCCATTCACAGGGTATTCTGATTCGGACACAATCTGTGTAACGTTGGTAAATATATATTTCAGAAAAATTTAATTTCCTTCCCTTTTATCTGTATTTTAATGTTAGCTTACATAACAGGGTATTCAAAATTACATAAAGAGTGATAGTGATTCTGCCTTTATTTGTCCCTCGCCTTTATCTGTCCCTTTTACTCTTAGGTTACACTTATATTTTAAAGGGTATCCGAACTTCATCTCCTTGTAGCTGGTTTTGGTATCCTGTGTTTTAGTTTTCTGCATTTTGCTAGATTCACAAGCGACCAAACGGCTTTTTGAGCTTTGGTTCAAAACATTCTGCTGCATGCTGCATACCATGATAAAATGTGATAGAACGAGATAATTAAATATATTACGTATACGACGAGTGGCCCACAAGTAAATATTCAAAGGGTATTTGGAAAGTCTCATTACTCACATACTCAATCTGTGTATTTAATTTAAGATTTTTATATTAATTTTATTTAAGATACATATATTTGATATATAAAATCAAAGGAAGACATGATGTTATTAAGTGTATTACGTATACGACACGCAACCATCTTAAAATAAATCTATCTCTTCGATTTTGGAATTTTATTTCTGTCAGTCACCAAATATGGTTCAATGGCACTTGAGAGTGTCAAGGGCTCTTTGGTAAGAGCATAAGGTTTAGTTAATCCTTGGCAAATTCAATTGCCAAATCGATTTGAAAAGGCCAGCTGAAAGTTTTCAAGTATGTTTTTGGCCAGGACTCAGGAATGCATTGTAAATGTATTTTACACACACAAATTTTTGTCTCCTGGTCGCAATTTCACTTGGCACATTTACAAGCATTTCTCATCGCAAGGGGCAGGGCGAAAGGGGGAAAGGGAGGGAGATTGGGGTCTTGGGTTTTGGGCTTGCCCATTTTATTGTGTGCATTTTGGGGTAAAAGTGAATAAGAAAATTTGTTTGCCAACTTTTGGTGTAATTTGTAAACATCAAAGAGAATGCCAGAGAAAACATGTCCACGAGTCAAAGGGATCAAGAGTTGCTTTGCGAATTCGTGCGGAAATCTTCTACGTGTGCGGCATGCCAAAATCTGCACTTCTTCTAGCTCTCTCTATCTCGCCTCCTCTTCTCTCTCCCCCTCTCACTCAGTCTATATCTTTATTTTTCGTCATGTAAGCTGTGCCACCAGTTGCCGTTACAAATCCTTTGAGGCTGTTGATATAACACAAGCATTGCTTAACTTTGACTTACGTAAATCAATGGATTCGTCTGGGAATGAATGCTAAATTCGACTTGGGATTCGATTCGTTGATTCGTTGGTATTGTTCGGTTACATAACGTTAATGAAGCGCCAAAACCAAAAATTTACTAAAGTCCAACGATGTTGACGCAGCTGCTCGAGTAAAAGTTATGATAACAAAGAACTAATTAAGAAACATGACGTCCTTATGACAGCCTCCGTCTCCGCCTTCTTCTCCGCCTCAAATTCCGTCTCAGTCTCTTTCTCAGTTTCTTTCGCAGTCTCCTTTTCAGTTTCTCAGCCGCATCTCAGACTGAGGCAGCATCTCTGATGATGTCCTGATGTACTAATTAAGTTTTGAACGTGACGAGAAATCGCAAGTAGCAATTTCGTTGTTTGATTTTTCTCTTGGCACAAATTTCCATCCCCTTGCTGCTCCTGTGGCGGCTTCTTTCATCTGAATAATTAGCTGCAAAGTGTGCGATGGAGTCAGAAACAGGACAAGCAACGAGTTTTGGCTAGTTTCCTTTTGGCTAACTACAAATTAGAATTAATTTTCTTGATGTTCCTATGTATATATTCCTATTTGGCTGTTTATGAGCTGAGGCTAATGAAGAAAGACAATGGTCAGACACTCCACTTGAGAAAGGGGCCAACAGCTTTAACTGGATCTTAAATATTCACTCATCCGAACTGTAAAGGAAGCGTTTAAGTTTTTATACCAATTCTTATTTAATTATGTTTATTAAAACTATTTTATCTTAAATTCCAACAACTGTAGAATGTCGAAATACTTTCAACTATTTCTTTGTACTTTCCATCTCTTGCAGATACTCACTACTTGCATTCTCATTCATAATTTGGTTTTTTAATCCTTTGTCGTGTTTGTCACTGCATCTTCTCTTTGTATTTCAACGCTATGAATGTATTTTTTACGGTCTGTGTATTTTCATTTTTTTTAGTTGTTTTTTTTTTCTATTTTCGGTTTCTCACACTATTATTATTGCGAGTATTTTTCATATTTGGACGCTGCTTTTGTGTTTGCTTTGAGGTTTCATTAAAAAGAATTTAATTACAAGGAATTCATTTTTACTCCGTTCTGTTATGTCCTGTTCTCTGTTACTCTTATTTCTAGTCCCACTCCTGCCACGCCCACTTTATTATGCATTTTCACGTTTTGTGTGCGACGTCTGAACGACTTTTTTCTCAATTGTGTCTCCGCTGTAAGCGAGACAAAGATGGAGATGGGTGGAAATGTGGAATATAAAAATTACCGTTGCGGGGATTAAGAAGTTTCGCTATTATCATTCAAATTATAATTACTTGCAATTGTTTTTATAATGTTCATTAACATTTAGCGCCTTCAGAAATTGCAGCCAAATGGGAAAAGGGAAAATGGGAGATGGAAAATGAGAATGAGAATGAGAATGAGACGCAGTCGCAGATACAAATACTGTGAGATGCCTGCGAGCGAAAAGCAAAAGCAAAATTCTCATTGCAGACATTTTCGTAATTATTTTTTAAATTGTAATTTGCGTAGCGAAGGAGCCTCTGGGAAGGATTAGCCCCGGAAATATGGTAGCATGTGTTAATTGGATTTTGGCTGCTCATAAAAACAAAAACTTTATGCCAAAAATTGTCTCCCTCAACAGCTTCTTCCCTTCTGTGACTGGCACTTTCAAATTTGAATAGTAAATAAGATACACAGGTTTATTTCAGCTGAAAGCTGGAAAATATGTTTCCAACACATAGTTTTTTAATTAATATCGAGATGAAGTTGCTGTTATTATTTTGAAAATTTTAGTTTCATCTTTAGTTTATATTTAAATAGTTTTTATTTTCTGAATTAATAGTTTTCTTGAATTTTGTAAGGACTGTAAACATTCCCAGGTCTTGTCTGCTCCAATAAGTAGGCAACACTTTATACGTTAAGTGTTAAGTAGACTTTCAGCCCAATTATTTAATGTTATTGCGATTGCAAATCACTTTTAACGCAATTTCAAGCCAATTTAAAATATTGTATACGACTTTTGTGCTGTTAGAGATTGATTTTGAATAGTTGTAAAGTCCGTAGAGCGGCTTTAAATGTTGATCCCTCGGCTACATGCAATTTGTGTGCATCTCGGTAAATATAAATAAATAATTCATTAAAAACGCACACTCGAATAAAGCAAAAACAATTGTGGTTTTTGCTGAAATCAACAATTTCATATTTAAGTACATAGACGGCCGTACACACACGTGTTTGACTCACTGTGCGTGTATATGTGTACAAATGTTTACAAACATTTCTTTTGATTTATTTAAGTGGAACTAATTGTGGGCGTTGAACTGCAACAAAAACAAAGGGAAAAAAGTACAGAAAACAAAAAAAAATATAAATGTTTTTGTATATAAAACATAAAAATTGTAATTTAAATTTGAATTGTGATATATTGAATATGAGTTCGCTCATATGAGTACTCGTAATGCCAACTTGAATAAATTCACAAATTGTTTAATTAAACTCTCATCTCAGTGCGAGGCAGACAAAGAGAGAGGGAACAAGGAAAGAGAGAGACAGAAACAGGCAAACAAGTTTCGTGTCTATGAAAAATTAATTTCAGAACTCGGACAATACATGATACACCACATGGGGAAAGAGGGAAAGAAACTGGGAAACAAACTTTAACTATAAACTGAAAACATTCGCGTGTTTGCGTGCAATTTGTTATCGCAAAACAAAGAAAACGACATAAATTCAACACCTACGGAAAGTCAGAAAGGCACTCCATCCATCTGGATAAAATAGAAGAGTATGGTAGGAAAGTGGACAGAGACAAGTTACAGTTAAGACTATATAACATACTACTTAGTATATGTTCGTATTGCAACTAAATACGTTAAGCTTAATTGAAGAAGATATGTGTAAGCAAAATGAACAATTATCTTTTGCTTAACGAAACTTCAATACTCTAAGGATGGTTCAGAAAAGTATATGATATGATACTCTGAATATAACAAATCTCTTAGGGTAACTTATTTACATTCACAAGTAATTGTTAACATTCATTTTAGGAAAAAAGTTATATAGTTGTATTTTTATAGATTTCATTTTTCAATAATTATTTCTAGAAAGCAGTTCAAAGAGAATAGAAAGTACGAATTTATAACTTTTGAATACGAGATTTGTAGACATTTTCCACTTTAATGAGAGATAATTTATAAAACACTTCTTGACACTCTTCAACTCATAAAATGATAAGATTAGCTTAATAGATATAAATATTTTCCCATAAAATCAACAAAAATGTGATTTTATTTAGAATCAACTAAGAAGTTCACTATTTATTTGTTTATTAATTTTAATCTCTTCTTGCCAAATGATATAGTGAGAACCTTAGTTAGGGTATTAACTTTAGTTTGTCACTTTGTGGCTAATGTTTCGTTTGTCTTGTTGCAGTTAATGCAAACAAATGAAATGCAGCTCAAATACAAGAATTTCTATTGCATCTCAAGTGCATCAATATGCGTACAAGGCAAAGGACATTTCAATGTAATTAAATGATCATGTATAAATACAAATGAATGTGTTCCTGTGTGTGTGTGTGTAATTAAGTACAATATAGACAGAGAGAGGCAGGAAGAGAGTGACTAAGACAGATGGACACTTGACTGTCATTAATTTGAGTTTACAAAAGCCTATTTGTGATTTGTCAAAATTGAATTTGCTCCTTATCGAGAATTTGATTGATGTCGACTGCCATGAGCAAAGCGTGTCCCCTTTTCCCCCTCTCTCTCTTTCACACACCATTTTCTCTTGACCAGGCCAACTACTTTTGGACCAGCACACTTTGTGGCACACATTTGATTGAGAGCTTTGGTGCAAATGCAAATGTGAGGCAACTCCCGCAAGACGAAAGATGAAACAAGCAGAGGAGTCACGAGTTCATCAGTTTTGTCAGTTTGTCGGATTTGGCAAGTGGATTGAACCAGGCCAACTGCAGTTACTTCTAACTCATTGTTGCACTTTAAATGTGCAGCCATTACTCAGCACACAGACACACACACACACACACATACACTAGTTGTAAACGCAATGTTGCAGGTATTTATCAACTTTTTTTTCGTACATCTTTTTCTATTTTTCTAAAATATTTTTTTTTTCATTTGTTGATGGCCAAATCTCAAATGGAGTCACATTTTCAATGGAGGCACTCCGCAGGCTGTGACGCGCACAACTTTTGTCAACGGCACTGGGGATAAAAAGTGAGTAAATTCAGAGAGTGCTGGGCTGGCAGATACTCTACCAATAGAAATGCAAGTTCTGAATAATTCTAGAAAACAAAGATGACAACAACAAAAAAGTATGGTAAGCAATATAAAAACTATATCTTTAATATAAAGACTGCAATTTAAATTTGAAAAATTCAATAAAAGTCAATAAATAATTGTCTGTTTATAAGAAGGTCTGCCTAATAATCTAAGAGGTACTAGATAGTCCCTTTGCCAAATTTAATAGCTCTAGCTCTTGTGCGATTAAAGTTCTAATAGACAATTGGTTGGTCTGGTGCTTTAAAGGTTATTTTCTGTATCTCATATAGAAAAATACCTTATCTGAGTTATTTAATGTTTACAGGGTATACAAATGGCAGGGCCGGAAGTTGAAGTGCTGTTGGGAATTGCAAAATTTGTTGCCTGCCATTGTCATTTTTGTTTTCGTGGTGGATGCTACAGTTGCTGCCTCTGCCTCAGCCTCTGCCGCTGCCTCTGCCATTGTCACTGCCACTGCAACGGCGACGCATTCGTGCGTTTTATTCCCAGCCAAACTGTAAATTCAAAGCCAGCGGCGCAAAATCGAACAAACAACAACAATGGCAACAACAATAACAATCCGTTAGCCCCTTTTGCAGCCATTGAAATTCGCGGCAATTGTCAGTTTTTTTGCCTTGCATGCAAATCCCCTCAGGGCCAAAAGTGAAACACTGCAACAGAACATCAAAATTATGTTTTGGCCCATTTCTTAAATTGGCAACAGACACACAAAAAAGTGCACCAAGTGAGCTTCTTAAATTGGGACTTTACATGCCCTACTTCAATCTGTATTTAAAAGCTATAGCTTAACTCTTTAAACCTTGCATTTGTATAGCTGCTTAAAGGTAAAGTTGTATTTGTATTAGTCAATAATCCACGTTTCTAAAGAAAAGCTCTTCTCTCTCAGCAAAGCTTCACCGTGCGTGTGCTGCTTACCTGAGCGTATACTCTACAATGGTAGGGCATATCAATTGATACAGTGCTTGAATAAAACAAACAAATAGTGTAGTATTTCTTCTGTTAAAGATTGCCTCGAAGTCTACCAAAGATCTGTTGCATTTAATATTTGTACTATGATCAGCTTATCTCATACAATTATAGGGCATTCAACTAATTGTTTGGTATTATTAAGCTGATGTAAATGATGTATTTTAAATTTATTTTAATGTTTAATCTCAAATTATATATCATATTTTTCCGGTTAAAATATTTATCTTGTCTTCTGAGAATCAATAATCTTAACTGTATTTTCTTATCTCATTTACAGGTCACCGCGTAGTCGATCTTTGTGCTGATTGCATACCTAGTTGTTAAGCCAAGACTCGTTCACTGACCAGATCAGTACAAACATTGAAGCAAATGTGCTTAAAACTCACACAATGTCCACTTAATGCTGCCCATTAATGGACTTTTAAGTGCAGCCAACAATGTTCCCAGTATGTTTGACTTTATTGTTGAAATGCTCTTCCTCTTCATCAGTTTCTGCTTCGCATGCGGCATGTGGCAACTGAAAGGTGGCAAGTGGCAAACTCCTGGGCGGAGTCCATTGCCACGGACACTCTGTAGAGTGTGAGCTTGAGCTCATAATCCCCTTTTTGAATGCGACAACACGTGCCAAACTTTCGTCACAGCATTTCTACTTCTACGTCTGACCAAGGCAAGGTAAATAAGCTGAACTGAAAAGTATTTATTAGTGATAAATAGCAAAGTCCAGAGAGCTGCTTTACTTTAACCAACTACCAGCAAACCTAAAAGGACAACAATTCTCCTAAATATTTGCTGTAGAGGACTGTGGAAACTTTTGATTATTAAGGAATTTTTTTGATAAAGAACTATTCAAATATTACCTTAGGAAATTAAATAGATTTTTAAATGTGTCAACATTTCGAAAAAGATAACAACCCCAACTTTTAATTACCTTAATTAAATAAATATATTTATAAATCTGCAAAAAAGTTGGAAGCAGAAACTGGAAAGTCATGTAAATATTTATGTTGGAAATAATAAGATATAGAGATGTACATGTATAGATTTTTGTGTCAATCAATTAGAATATTTATTAACTTAATTTGTAATTCTTATCCTTCTGAATTTAACGTATAACTATATCCTGAAACTTGAACCTTAGTGAACTATTTTATTATAATGATTTTAATCAATCTAATTGCTTGTTATCCTTAAACTTTAATTCAGATTCAGTTAGAAATACAAAACGAATTTAATTTATATAACGCATTGGAAGGCATGTGTGGTAAACTAAATAAAGCAGGATTATCTCAAAAACTTAAACGTCCATCTTTGGTTATTTGACTTGTCTTAACCTTTAATAATATGGGTATTTATTCTGATGTTTTAATATCCTTATAACAGCCTGAAAAGCCAGGGAACAATTTTCATTTGTGGGTGTTGCCAAGCATATGACTTTTCCTCCTCCTTCTCCCTTTAAATACTTTTTCCCTTTAACATTAACATTAATATACTCATACTGGACGTAAGCGTTGGAAAATTGGAAAAACCACTGAGTAAATGCGTCTCAGCTGTCTTACATTTCCTTGGCTTTGCACAGAAAACTTGATAGGGAATATATTTATGATGCTGCCCTTAGCATATGGCATGTCCGTTGTGGGAAGACAGTTAGAGAGGGAGGGCGGGGTTTCTTCTCCCCCTCCCCTCCCCCTCTCTCTCTCTCTCTGTGCTTGGTTGACTTTGCCGTTTGCCAAAAGATATTTAAAATCAAATTTGTTTAATTTACATGCATAAACGCGTCAAATTTGTTTGGGAAATGTGCAACCGGCTGTGGCAATAATAAGAGTGGGCCAAGAAGGGATGAAGAACGGTGAGAGGGGGTAGCTCTTGGCCAGGGTCTCGTGTGTTTGCTGTGCGCTCAAAGGCAACAACTGTTTCCGTTAATATAAAATGCAAATTTTGAGCATTTTTAGCAGCGCCCAAAATTGGTCAAAACCAGTTCCCCTCCACCCTCCCCGGTTGGCCCTTGCCCTGCGGTCAGTTTGGTTATGTGCCACAACAACAACAACAAGGAGAACAACAACAACAACACAAGATATGAGCTTGTAATAACCAAATCGTTTGGCTGGTTAAATTGGGGTTAGTTCTAAAAGGGGAAGGTGGGGAAGGGTATTGGTAGGTGTAGAGATGAGGAGGGTGCTCTGTCAGAACTTGGCCAAAATGCAATGAGTAGTAAAATGTTGTTAGAAATTATGGGGCAAAAACGCCGGATGTTGTTCATATCCCTTTTGTAAACGCACGGATATAACCAGGCAGCAAGCCAAAATGGAAATGATGTTGGAAAAACAATTTCATGATATTTTGATTTCGAAAGCACAACATATGTGCGTAAACACATATGTACACAACAGCAACAGTAAAACAACTAACAATAATAATAACAACAACTGGCCAAAAACAAACAGCTAACTAACGCATTTAGGCCTTGTTTGTTAGCCTTTCGATTCGATTGACAGTTGTAATTTAAAGCTGTATCTGCCAAACAGTTTACAATTTACAGTTGCCAGCTGTCAATTAATAGAGCAGAGATACAGGCCGAGAGAGATAGAGAGACAAGAGAGAGAGAGAGAGAGAGAGAGAGAGAGAGAGAGAAAGAAAGTTAGAAAGTGATTGAGACTAAATCATTGCCCAGCGGCATTATTCCTTCTTCTATCTTTTGCCATATTTTTCCAGTCATTTATTTACATTTTTCTCAATAAACTTCTCTTCCTCCGTCCGTCCTCCCACTTTGAGGGGGCATTTATTTATTTAGTGCTTATCTTCGAGTCGCATAAATGAATATCAAATCGAGTCGCATCGCTTCGAATTTATTCGCATCGAATGACGAGAAGAACAACAACAACACATTTCCATGCGGTTGACGCTTGTTTACAGTTAGCAGAGAATCCTTAGACCCTTCTTCAATCAGTATATAAGTGCGTGTGTGTGTGTGTGTGTGTGTGTGTGTGGGTGTGTGGACTCCGCCTTTTCTGTGTGGCCTACATATTCTAAAAGGACCTTACACTTGCCGCTATTATGCCGACTTCTTTCTATGCCTTCCTTTCCCTTTTTTTCTCATTTTCAAATCCGATTACCATCATTTAGTTTAGGCCACAGAGTTATTGTCGCAGTCTGTCTATTATATCCATCTGATTGATTTCCCTTAAGCTACAAAAATAAATACCCCTCTGAAGTGGTATTCATATCATTGACAAAGTGACTGTAACGACTTTCAATGGTCATCAATTATATTTACATATTTCATCTCAAATTAGTGCAAAACTTTGACTTAAGCACATAAATCTGAAAGTGTGTAAAAGTTTTACATAAATATAACATTAACTATAATCAAGTTGATCATCTAATAAGTAGGGAACTTAAACTTAAGAATTATCTTAGAGGAGATATAAAGGATTTGGGGTAATTTCATTATATACACATTTGAATTTTAAACCACTTCGTCTGGTTTAATTATTAGTTATTTATAAATATTATGCTATATTATTATGTTTTTATTGGTTTGAGTCTATATCTAGAGTTAAGTAGAGCAGATAAGTAGAGTATTTTGTAAATGGATGGAGTTTGTTTTACAATTTTATCATAATTTCAAATTCTTTTTTAATAAATAAAGAGATTACATCAAATAAAAAGAAACATTTCACAGTTCTTTCTTAGTAAGGTTTCTTATATTTTTTAAGTATCCATATGAATGAGTGGAAAAAACTGATATTAAAATCATTGATGTTTTTTCAACTCTATAACTTGAACAAAGAGCAATGTAAGAATCATTTGCAGCCAAACAGCTGTTAATGTTTAGCTAGTAGACAGCTAATTAAGGCTAGAGTCTGTGAACAATTAGAGAAGCCTTTAGCCACAGTTGCAGATACTTATGTTCCATTTGGATAACCAAATGGCATCTGGAGGAGTCACACACTCACACACAAACACTATATACTCTTTAAAAGCAGCAGCTGCTGGCCAAATGATTCCTCTTTCATTCTCACGAACAAGTTCCAGATTGCATCTTTATCTGGGCTCCTTCGACTCCATCGTACATATTCTTAGAGGCAATAAAAGTTTCTGGGCAATAAATCTGCAAGTTTCTGGACCGAGACACCAAGCAAAACATCTGCAGTTTGCACACCATCCAAAGAGTTGAGTTGGAAAAACAGGTGGCTTTGGCAAAAGGAGGAGCATTTTATGTTCTGGCCAGGTCACTGATTCACTTGGCCCTCATTTCCATTTCTCTACAAGATTCGTTTGGCTTTAAGTTGCCTATCAACACCATTTTGATATTTGCGTTGATAAAAATTAATGCAATCCCTGGATCAAGCCACCTCCCAACCTCTCTCTCTCTCTCTCTCTCTCCTCTTTTCTCCACAGTCCCCTCCCTTTGCCGACGGCTCTGACGAAAGTGTTGACGCATACAAATTGTGCATTAGCGAAAAACTCGCAGCTTTCGGGGCATTTAGTTGCAAATGCCGTCACCAGTAGCTAGTAGCTGGTGCCAGGTTCCGGGTTCCGGGTTCCGGGTAACGGGTA
Source organism: Drosophila neotestacea (assembly GCA_035044365.1). NCBI lineage: Eukaryota > Metazoa > Arthropoda > Insecta > Diptera > Drosophilidae > Drosophila > Drosophila neotestacea. The sequence goes on from JAWNMD010000558.1 coordinate 23,319, forward strand.
ACGAGAATACCGGCCACCGGGTTTCCCTGGTGCTAGTGACGAATCCGTTGCGCGACAGCCATGGGCGAAAATCTGCAAGCATCCGCATGGCATTTGCATAAATGCAATTTAAAATCTGAATTATTCATGAGCGTCGCCATTTGGCCATTTGTCTGAATGACCACTTGTGGCATTCGCCTACTGCCACCACACACACACACCCACCCACACACACACACACACACACACACACACACACACACACGTCCCTCACACACACACACACGCTCATATATTGGCCACAACATTTGAAATTGGACACAGCTCGTACTCGATGTTCGTGCTTTTTATTCTCCTCCTTACAGTTGATATACGAGTGGTCACTTGGTCGCATACCCTGTACACAGACGTATGCTTGTAAAGGGTATCTTAATCATAAGTAAATAGATACTTTTTTATAAAGAGACACTATGAGGATAATAATTTTGTAAGCATATTAAAATGTAGACTCTATTTCAGTGAATAAAACTTTCACTTTCAAATTATGTATTATTTCATCATAATTAAAAATAAATAAATAAATAAATAAATAAAAAAAGCCATTCGAAAAATAAGTATTTTTGAAATGTTGGTATCCATTTAAAAAAAGTGTTAAAGAATCAACAAAAAAAAAAGTACACTCACCTGAACTTTGCACTCTGTAAGCCAACACTCCTGAGCTGAAAGATATATAAGAAAATTAGACAACATCAAAGCTATATTTTTTCTAAAACTAATTTATAGTTAAATAAATTAAATACTTAATTTAATATATGTAGTATTCATATTATAAAGCAAATAGAATATTAACATAGATCTGACACAGAATTTATTGAAATAAAGTATACGCCGCGTTGCAGGGTAAACCCTAGACCATCATTAAAGCATTTTGAAGTGAGACTTTTTTTATCATCTTTTCGCATTATCGTGGAAACTGCATGTGCATGTGACAACTTAATGGTTTCCGTTATTTGAAAGCAAAAGCATCGAAAATTGCTGATGTCAAATTGTCGATAAGGATTAACTCTTCCGTTTGTGTACATTTTATATTAGCAGCTGTACATTTGATTTGGCTTTGCCACTGAACGCCTGACTGACTGACTGACCAATCACTACTCCCCACTTGACCCCCCTTCACATCTAACCATCTATTTATTTTGGATTTTCGAAATTACTCCCAATGTCTGTGTGTGCTCAATTTATTAAGCAAACACTTTGCTAATGGAATGCGAATGCTGAATGCTTATGGCAATCCTTTAATGACTCGAAAACTGTAAAATCTTGACATAATAATTAACCAGCATGCAGACGTGACTTATTATGATATTATATAAAACTATTTCTATGGAGCTCAAATATATAGTTTAACGTTCCCTTTGGGTTTACTTAAAGGAACATATTAAATGCTTCTGAATAAAACTTTTTTATAAAAGTGAGCTCATAGAGAACTTAAATAAATACCAATCTACCTCAACTCTCTTTAATATTGCTCATACGCAATGTGAATAGTGCATTCATTTGTTAGTTATAACTTACTTGGTATGGTGTAACTTAATGCTGATGTAGAGACTATCTAGAAGAGAATTTCTTCGTCGGTAAGCGAAAGATAATCATACTCTCTAGAGAGTCTCTACAATATCTGTATGGAACTTTTCATGCTTTTAACAGGCCTCCTCAATGTCCTTGGCAGTTTCTTTGTTTCACTCGCTTCGGCAATTGCAACCAGAACATAACTGAATCCCATTTTCCACTTTCTCTTGGCTGCATGACATTGAAATATTACAAAGCACATATGTGTGTGGGTGTGTGTGAGTGTGTGTGTGTGTTTGTACATCGATTTTCTACGGCGTATGTGCGGACTCCGGAATAAAGTCAAATGTCTGTGAATGTTTTTGTCACAAATGACTTTGCCGTTTTAATTGATTGCTGGCAATAAACCGAACAGGCGCCCTTTGTGTGAGTGTGCGTATGTATATGTGAGTGTGTGTGTGCGAGTGTGCTGTAGGGGTGTGTGTGTCTGTGTGTGTGTCACACCAGAACCCGCAGCTGTCGCAGAAAGTTTAAATGGAATAGCGTCAACGTCATACGCGTATCATTTCAGAGAAAGGGGAAAAAGAGAGAGGGAATAGAGAGGAGGAGAGAACTCGACGATGAGGGGAGGGGTATACAATTTTAAGACATTTTTTGTGGGTAGGGGTAGACTTTTCCAGCTTTGCGCGCTTTGTGGAAAATTTCTTGTTTTATTCTTAGAATTTGCGACAATTTCAACTTTTATTTGCCGAGTGGGTTGTGGGGAAATCAAGGGGGAAGAGGCGTTTGTGTGTGGGACAGGAAGGAATTTCCATTTTAGCACCCATTCCTCCTCACTCCTTACCCAAAAGCAACGTTTGACGCATAAAATTCTCCAATTACATTTATGATTTCTTGCTGTTTCTCTCTTTGTTGTTATTTTTTGTTAGCTATGATTTTCCTGTTGTGTTATTGCTCTTTTTGCGTGTGTGTGTGTGTGTGTGTGTTTGTAGACTGTTTTTAATTTTATACCACTTTTATTTCAAAATTTATTGAGTGCGCAAACTTGTGATACCCTTTCTTACGATTAATATTAGAGTTCTATCAAGAAATAAAGTTCTAAAAGAAAGAAATAGACTCTCGATCTTAGAAATCTGGAATTTTATTTATTTATTGAAATAGCCTCAGAGAATCTAGAGAACCTTTACTTAGGGTATTTTCATTTAAAATAAAATAAAGTAAATAAAATAAGTATAATATATTTTTTTCAGTCGAATTTTAATCTGTGAAATAATTTATATAATTATGTATTCAAAGTCATCCTTATCTCTATGAAATTTGTTCCCAATGGTATTTCCCTATGTATAGCAAATTTTACCACTTTTATTGCAAAATTTATTGAGTGCGCAAACTTGTGATACCCTTTCTTACGATTAATATAAGAGTTCTATCAAGAAATAAAGTTCTACAAGAAAGAAATTGAAATTCAGATTAAAAATCTGGAATTTTATTTACTTATTGAAATAGCCTCAGAGAATCTAGAGAACGTTTACTTAGGGTATTTTCATTTAAAATAAAATAAAGTAAATTAAATAAGTAAAATATATTTACTTCAGTCGAATTTTAATCTGTGAAATAATTTATATAATTTTGTATTCAAAGTCATCGTTATCTCTATGAAACTTGTTCCCAATGGTATTTCCCTATGTATAGCAAATTTTACCACTTTTATTGCAAAATTTATTGAGTGCGCAAACTTGTGATACCCTTTCTTACAATTACATAATATAAGAGTTCTATCAAGAAATAAAGTTCTAAAAAAAAGAAATAGACTCTCGATCTTAGAAATCTGGAATTTTATTTATTTATTGAAATAGCCTCAGAGAATCTAGAGAACCTTTACTTAGGGTATTTTCATTTAAAATAAAATAAAGTAAATAAAATAAGTATAATATATTTTTTTCAGTCGAATTTTAATCTGTGAAATAATTTATATAATTATGTATTCAAAGTCATCGTTATCTCTATGAAATTTGTTCCCAATGGTATTTCCCTCTGTGGTATGATAATAGCAAAGAGAGAAACAAAAAGAGTTTGGGTCGAACGGTGATCTGGGTGCTTGTTATCAATTTCACAAAAATTAATTATTTCTTCGTTTTTTATTGAGCTTAATTTTAGTATACCAAATTTTGTTGTTGTCTCTGTGTTTATTTTCTTTATTTAAAAATTGTCTTTGCAATTGAGGTTATCATTTCGTATTAAATAAGTATGTGTGCAAATCAGGGAATGAAACCGTAACCGTAACCGTAACCGGAAACGGAACCGTTAAACGAAATTAACCGTTTCAAGTACAGTACCGGAACCGGAACCGGAACCAAATCGATTTTCTTACATTTTAAAATTTTTAAAAATTACCTTGCAGTACCGGTATGGCCCGATACGAGACCCGGAACCGAAAGGACAAAACCGAAATAGAACCTTTTACCAAAATACTTGTTTCGGTACGTACCGGAACCGGAACCGAAATTCGTTTCGGTTTCATTCCCTGGTGCAAATTTCAAATTTGTGTAGAAATAAGACTCTTTTATATTAGAGCTTAAAAATTGTCTATATACAAATAAAGATATTAACTTGCTTTGAGTAAAATGATCTTTGAATAATCGCACTCTGTTAACTGCAACACAGTGACATATTCGACATTGTCTATATAAATATACATATATTAACATAATGTAGTATAATAATGCTGATTGCGAACCATGAGAGCAATGATCTTTTCTTGCGCTATATTTTCTTTTCTTTTTTGTGTTTGTTGTTTGTTTGTTTGTCACATTCAGCTGATAAACTTTTTGCGAAGAGTGGTTTTGGTTTGCTGTAGCACGTCTAATCTTTTTGGAGGTTATTATTATTTTTATATGTTTTAATTTAATACAAGCTAAGTTATATATTTCTTTTTTCTGTCGAACAAGTGATCAAGAAGCTCACTGATTAAATTGTTTACGAAATAAATCTGCTAATAACATGCTTTCAGGAATTGCACAAGATGGATTCCACGAAGCTAAAGTCAGATCGGGTCAAGTCTGTATATAATCTAATGTTAGAATGTATGTGTCTTCGACTATCGCTTATAAAAACCCAAGTCAAATGTGACTTATTCAGTCTTCTCAGGCATTCAGTAAAGTTCAGTTGCAAAATGTTGGACAAAATAATTTATACAATCTTTGTGATTAATACAATAAATTCATTCTCCGATGGAAATCCTCTATCAGAATATAATGAAACAAACTTACTTCTTTCAATGATTACACAATTATCCGAGTTGAGGTAAGATGTCAAATATAGTAGATATAATCATAAGCTAATCAACTGCTTAGTGCCCAGCAGGAACATCAGCAGCAGTTAATAGATGGAGTTGTTGAGACACTGGATATTCAGGATCGTCAAGAGAAGTTGTTGGATAAACTTGTTATGGCAGCCGACATTAAATATCTCAAAGAGGAGCTTGAGCGTCAGAAGGCAGATGGAATTCTTAAGGCAACAGAGATAAAATCTCTTAGAACAGACCTAGAGCATCAAAAGGCAAATGATATAGACAAGGAATCCAATATTAAATCTCTCAAAGCGGAGCTTGAACAGCTGAGAAATGTGATAGATTTTCAGGGAAAGTCGTTTGAAAATATTGTTAATAAGTCTGATATTCAATCTCTCAAAGAGGAGCTTGAGCGTCAGAGGGATGGAGTTCTTAGGGCAGCAGAGCATCAAAAGGCAAATGATATTGACAAGGAATCCAATATTAAATCTCTCAAAGCGGAGCTTGAACAGCTGAGAAATGTGATAGATTTACAGGGAAAGTCGTTTGAAAATTTTTTTAATAAGTTTGATATTCAATCTCTCAAAGAGGAGCTTGAGCTTCAGAAGGAAGATGGAATTCTTAAAGCAACAGAGATAAAATCTCTTAGAACAGACCTAGAGCATCAAAAGGCAAATGATATTGACAAGGAATCCAATATTAAATCTCTTAAAGCGGAGCTTGAACAGCAGAGAAATCTGATAAATGGACTTGTCAAGGAATCGGATAAACACAATTCATTGTTAAATTCACGGACTTGTAGTGTAGCGAAGGTTAGCGGGATCTACCTTACAGTCATCCCCAGCTTTAGTAGTCAGCCTTTTATAGTTGCCTGTGATGCGATCACTCGAGATGGAGGATGGACTATCATAATGAGACGCATAGATGGCAGTGTGAACTTTTATCGCAACTGGAATGATTACAAAAATGGCTTTGGAAATCTAGAAGGTGAATTCTTTTTGGGTCTGGACAAGATCCATGCTCTGACCACAGATCAAGGTCAGGAGATGATAGTTCTCCTTGAGGATTTCGATGGTAATAAAACGTATGAAAGGTATTCGGAATTTGCAATTGGAGACGAACTGGAATTCTATGCGTTACAAACTCTGGGCACAGCTTCGGGAACTGCTGGCGATCCCCTGAGTTGGAGCCTGGGCCAGAATTTTTCCACCTTCGATCGTGACAATGATGGTGACATATGGAGACACTGTGCCCAATTCTACACTGGTGCCTGGTGGTATAAGCATTGTCACAACTGGTATGATGTTTATTGAGTAGTTTATTAGGTACCTTTATTAACTTAAATTCTTACAGCAACTTGGCTGGAAGTTATAATGACAACACCTTTGGTAAGGGCATGACTTGGGACACATTCCGGGGTCCCGAATACTCCCTTAAGACGGCCGTAATAATGATACGGCCACGAACTTAAGAGTGTTTCTTATATTATATAAGTAAATGCAATAAATATTAAAACAGACCGTATCTTTTAAAATCGTGTATTTGAAATCGTGGATTTGATTAAGGAAATCTGGCATTGCTAGAGACTAGCTTCCATTTACTTCCTGTCCCGTTTTCAATCCCTTTTTGTCTACCCTCTCTCTTCCTTCACTTGAAGCTATTGCATGTGTTTATAATACGAATTTGCTTTGTTTTCCGTCCAGGAATGGAAATGGAGCCATTTGGCATATTACTTGGAACGTGACTGAAGGACCATATTCCGAGCTTTGTTTAATTTGCCTATATAAAGCCTTCAAAGGGGACAAATGGTATGAACATTCGCGATTCGATTGCTGCTGCTACACATTTCAATATCGCTCATACGCACTGTTGGCCTTTTCGAAATCATCGCCATTTGATTTTTGTAGCAAGAGAAAAAGAGAAGCATAAATAGCAGGAGTAGGATGAGAAGGAGGAGGGGATGCATTGACATGGACCATGTCGAGGAATTTGTTCGCCTATTTGGGCCCTGTGTTAATCCCTTTAATGGACTATTAAACGTTTTTTACGGCCAACACAGAGAGCTGCTTTATGGAGCCTCGGTTCTATGGGCCTGCTCGAGTTTACGATAATCTCATCATTTGATGTTGCAGCACGTTTCCACAGCGCACAATTTTATGTGCTCTCGAATATTTGCATTGTGTGTGCACAGAGTGAGAGAGATATAGAGAGAATATGAGAGAGACGGAGATAGCTATCTCTAGAGAACGAGCGAGAGAGAGAGAAAGGAAGTGAGTTGTTTGATAGCTTCAAGCTGAGTTCGTTTTCAACTGTGTTTGGCATTTCTAAAATTTGTCAACTGACGCTTGTAATGAATTGATTGTCACAGCGGGAGACAGGCAAATTTTCTCAGCAGTTTTTCCTTTTGAAATTGATATGCCCAAATGGCTCTATATATATGTGTGTGAATGTGTGTGTGTGGGTTACTTTGATTGACATGTGAATAGGAAAAGCCGCAGCCACTTTCAGTTAGCCGGCCAATTAGTAGCGCTTTTCGCCTTTTGTGTCAGGCTAACAAAGCCAAGCACAAAAGCCAACACCAGCCCCTAAAATACCCTGTCTTCCTCATCCTTTCCACCTCTCTTCCTCTGTCATCCCTTTCATTCCCTATGGGCAGCCAGTCTTGGACTTGAACGTGAATGTGGAGCGTGTCAGTCACGCAGTTTTTTAGACGGCCGTCGTTAATGCCAACGACCACAGTACAGACAAGTCCGACATTTTTGGCTCTGACTACGGCTCTGACTATGCTTCCTTGGGGGCGTGGCAGGCGGTGTGACTTTGTTGCGTGATTACCTTAATTGATGGGCATTTCCGTTGGAACAAATGAAGCCACTCAATTAACACCTTTCACCTGAATAAAAGTCGCACGTCCGCTAAAAGCAACAACTACTCAACCTACACACTAGCTTATGTTGGCAGCTCAGCTGGATTTAAATGTATTTAGTTACAATTCTGTCTGTCTTTTGTTACATTCAACAATTAAAGTCTTGTGTAAATGGTATAAACAGAAATTCACAAGTATAACTGCTTGGAATTTATTTACATATTTACTTAACCTCAACTAAAGTCAAGAAATTACGAGTATTTTAACAAAAGAGATTTGCACAAATAATCTATTTACTTACCCTCAACTAAAGGAAGCCGGCAAGGGAAATCACAAGAATTTTAACCTAAAAGAAATATTCAATAAAATATATTTAATTATAGCCAACTAAAGACAGTTGATAAATTAAAGAATGAAATTTTTAAATAAATAATATTTGTTTATAGTCAACTAAACTAATCCAACTCTTTCTGTTTGTTGCATACACTTAAAAACAAAAACATTTACTGACCACTCAGGTTTCTCCCTCATTCTCATTCATGTTTTTAATAAAACGGTGAATTCGTCAGATTACTTTGTTACCTTCATTTTAATTCTTATTTTTAAAGCCGTTGCCTTCATAGCTTTTTTCAATAATTTTGAATATTTAAAGTTTTTCAATCATTTCCATTCGCTCTATCACACAGTCTGCCTCTCTTTCGCACGCACTATTTACTCTTTTGTCGTAAACTTAAGCGCACTTTGGCAAATTGGTTAATAACAAAGAACAAAGAAAAACCGAAATACCTTTTAACGAGAAACCAAAACATGAAACAAAACTTTGCACTTTTTACAAAGCGATTTTTTCTGTTATTTTTTTTTTGTTCGCTTTTCTCATTTTGTTCCAGGACACAGGACGCAGGAGGCGTTTGCCATTTTCTGATGTTAACAAAATTATAAAACTTGGTCGATTTTCCCCCTGTGTGTTTCACCCACTTCACTGCAGGTGTAAAAAGTTGTTGCACGAACTTTTCCTCTGGCAACACTCAAGTGTTGCATTTAATTTTTCAATTAAATAATGATTTGAAGCAAGAGGTTGCGGCTGTAGATGGGCCTCAATAAAAGCTGCAAGTCAAAATCAACTACAAAGCAATTGAGAGAGAGCCTACCAAATAGAGAGAGAGAGAGGCCTAAAAAGAGATTACAGAAAGCCAATAAAGATAGGACAATACAAACTATAGTTTGTCCGACAAAAGTCGTGTAATCACAACACAGTGAAATTGTTTTGGATGCCAGCCAGGAGTGCAGTTCCTAGGACCAGAAACAGGACCAGCAAGCCAATCTGCCATTCGAGCTACCATATTCTTCCCTCTGAGATAATTTCCTGTCATTATTTTGTGGTCTTCCGCAGTCGAACGTAAAAATTGCGACTCAAAGGTTTATTTCCAGCAAAACCAAACAAACAGGCCAACACGACAGACGGACAGGCAGACGGGCAGAACGACAGACGGGCAGACAGACCGACGGACAGCTGGCAGAGATTGCAACTTTATACAGGATGAAAGGGGTTGAAATGTAGAAAGGGCCAAAGGGAAAGCAGAGTAGACACAGTTGGTCAGGCAGTCGAAAAATTGACTGCATTGCCCACGGGTCAACAAATAAATTGGCTACCCGCTTGAACGGAGTGAGAGAGTAAGAGATAGAGAGGGAGAGCGAATAATATAGAGAGCTGAAGTAAGAGAGAGATGAACATGCAGTCGAATGTTGATTTTGAGGTCATCGCTGATATTGCGGATGTGAATCCTTTTTGATTGCATTGGCCTCGCACTCAAATTGCCAACTGCCAGCTGACAGTTGCCAGTTGCAACTGCCGCCACCGGCAACAACAACAGCAACAGCAACAATAACAGCAACAACAGCAATAATGACAACGACAACGACAGCAACAACTTCGGCGTATTAATTGTGGTTTTGCCAGTCGAAAATTGGCATTTTAAGTGCGGCTTGGTGTCATTTCCACTGCAGTTAAACCATTAAAAAGTCTTTGCGTCAAATATTTATTACAAATGCCCACACACGGTCAGACAGACTGCCAGACAAGCAGTCAGGTCAGACAGAAGGCAAGCAGTGCGGTTATTGACAATGCACACCTCTTAAATATCGCATAAAACTCGACATTCAAACTTTCAGCAATCCAAATGATGAAAGAAAGCATACCGTATATTTTAAACACAACATAACTTATCTTCCTCAATAACAACCCAATCAATTTTATTAAAAGAAGAATACTTAGTAACAATTTTTAATTTTCTTCATGAAAAATTAAATTTTTTAATTCTAAAATTTACGTCAATTACATTGTTTTCTGTTTCACAACTTTCATTTGTATTTTATCCTTAATTTGGTTAGTGTTTTTTATTGAGCTTAATTTTAGTATACCAAATTTTGTTGTTGTCTGTTATTCTGTGGTTATTTTCTTTATTTTAAAATTGTCTTTTGCAATTGAGGTTATCATTTCGTATTAAACAAGTATGTGTGCAAATCAGGGAATGAAACCGTAACCGTAACCGTAACCGGAAACGGAACCGTTAAACGAAATTAACCGTTTCAAGTACAGTACCGGAACCGGAACCGGAACCGGAACCAAATCGATTTTCTTACATTTTAAAATTAAAATAAAATTAAAATTTCGGTACGTACCGGAACCGGAACCGAAATTTGTTTCGGTTTCCTTCCCTGGTGCAAATTTCAAATTTGTGTAGAAATAAGACTCTTTTATATAAGAGCTTAAAAATTGTCTATATACAAATAAAGATACTAACTAGCTTTGAGTAAAATGATCTTTGAATAATCGCACTCTGTTAACTGCAACACAGTGACATATTCGACATTGTCTATATAAATATACATATATTAACATAATGTGGTATAATAATGCTGATTGCGAACCATGAGAGCAATGATCTTTTCTTGCGCTATATTTTCTTTTCTTTTTGTGTTTGTTGTTTGTTTGTTTGTCACATTCAGCTGATAAACTTTTTGCGAAGAGTGGTTTTGGTTTGCTGTAGCACGTCTAATCTTTTTGGAGGTTATTGTTATTTTTATATGCTTTAATTTAATACAAGCTAAGTTATATATTTCTTTTTTCTGTCGAACAAGTGATCAAGAAGCTCACTGATTAAATTGTTTACGAAATAAATCTGCTGATAACATGCTTTCAGGAATTGCCCAAGATGGATTCCACGAAGCTAAAGTCAGATCGGGTGAAGTCTGTATATAATCTAATGTTAGAATGTATGTGTCTTCGACTATCGCTTCTAAAAACCCAAGTCAAATGTGACTTATTCAGTCGTTTCAGACATTCAGTGAAGTTCAGTTGCAAAATGTTGCAGAAAATAATTTATACAATCTTTGTGATTAATACAATAAATTCATTCTCTGATGGAATTCCTCAATCCGAATTTAATGAAACCAAGTTACTTCTTTCTATGAGTACACAATTATCCGAGTTGAGGTAAGTTTTCAAATATAGTAGATATAATCATAAGCTAATCAACTGCTTAGAGCCAAGCAGGAACATCAGCAGCAGTTAATAGATGGAGTTGTTAAGACACTGGATATTCAGGATCGTCAAGAAAAGTTGTTGGATAAACTTGTTATGGCAGCCGACATTAAATATCTCAAAGAAGAGCTTGAGCGTCAGAAGGCAGATGGAATTCTTAGGGCAGCAGAGCATCAAAAGGCAAATGATATTGACAAGGAATCCAATATTAAATCCCTCAAAGCGGAGCTTGAACAGCTGAGAAATCTGATAGATTTTCAGGGAAAGTCGTTTGAAAATTGTGTTAATAAGTCTGATATTCAATCTCTCAAAGAGGAGCTTGAGCTTCAGAAGGAAGATGGAATTCTTAAGGCAGCAGACATAAAATTTCTTAGACAAGACCTAGAGCATCAAAAGGCAAATGATATTGACAAGGAATCTAATATTAAATCTCTCAAAGCGGAGCTTGAACAGCTGAGAAATCTGATAGATTTACAGGGAAAGTCGTTTGAAAATTTTGTTAATAAGTCTGTTACTCAATCTCTTAAAGCAGAGCTTGAACGGCACGAAAAGCTGATAAATGGGCAGGGAAAGTTGTTTGAAAATTTTGTTAATAAGTCTGATATTCAATCTCTCAAAGAGGAGCTTGAGCGTCAGAAGGAAGATGGAGTTCTTAAGGCAACAGACATAAAATCTCTTAGAACAGACCTAGAGCATCAAAAGGCAAATGATATAGACAATGAATCCAATATTAAATCTCTTAAAGCGGAGCTTGAACAGCAGAGAAATCTGATAAACGGACTTGGCAAGGAATCGAATGAACTGAATTCATTGTTTAATTCAAGCATTTGTAGAAAAGCGAAGTTTAGTGGGATCTACCTTACAGTCATCCCCAGCTTTAGTAGTCAGCCTTTTATAGTTGCCTGTGATGCGATCACTCGAGATGGAGGATGGACTATCATAATGAGACGCATAGATGGCAGCGTGGACTTTTATAGGAACTGGACTGAATACAAAAATGGATTTGGAGATCTCAATGGCGAGTTCTTTATGGGTCTAGACAAAATTCATGCACTAACTAAAGAGAGAAAGCAGGAGTTGTTAATAGTTCTCGAGGATTTTGAGGGAGACGAAAGATTTGAGACATATGATGAATTTGCAATTGGGGACGAGGGTGAACAATATGTCTTACACACTCTGGGCAAAGCAAATGGATCTGCAGGTGATTCACTCTCATATCATCGTGGTATGAAATTTACCACTTTTGACCGGGATAATGATAATGGCAAACATTATAATTGTGCCGAATATTACATTGGCGCTTGGTGGTACGATTCAAGTCAGACAAGGTATGTATACTATAGTATTCATTGTTTAAAGCTTTGTTAGCAAACTTTAACTTTTATAGCAACTTGATGGGAAGATATAAAGACAACACCAACGGCAAGGGCATCAATTGGGGATCATTTCGGGGATACGAGTACTCCCTAAAAAAGGCCGTTATGATGATACGGCCAAAGAACTGAACATTGGACCTTTACTGTTTGATCAGCTTCTTTTAATGTATTCTTAAGTCGCTTATTAGTTACTCTAATATGCATATTCGTAAAAAATTAAATATTTTAACAAAGTTTGTATAAAGTGTTATAATGATACGAGCAAAGAACTGAATATTGAACCTTTGATCGGCATTTTTAATGTATTGTAAAGTCACTTTTTTATTACTCTTTTATGCATAATCCTATAAAATGTATATAAAGTGACGAAGCTTGTTCTCTGTGAATAAAAGGAAATACCTTAAGTGTAATGTAATTATGTATTAGTATTATGAATTTGTGTGTATTCAATATAAAATATTTGTTGTTTGCTTTGCAAAAAGCAAATTCTCAATCCGTCCTTTGAACTACAGGGTATAATATCAAATATCAAAGTATTAGCTACGATTTCACAATAACAGTCTACTCAAATGCTCATTTAGATGACTAAAGAAAAGATGCTGAGTAGGTTCCATGGGTTATTGAGTATAAACTGGTGAACAGATGGAATGATATACCTCTTGATATGAAAGTGGAACAAAATAACACACACAGAGATAGAGAGAAAGTGAGATAGAGATGGTGATGGTGATTCATCGTCGAATATTTCACGAATTGAGCTGTCATGCAAATGTGGCATTTTCTGTTTTTGAAGTTGACAGCACCAAAATTGCTGCATACATGGCAATGGGGAAAAAGGGGGATCAAGGAGGGGAGCATGTACTATTCGAGGGGCTTTGGGTTTTTAGAGATTGATTTGCTGTTGCTATTTCGAGAGGAAAGGCTGCGCTTTCCGTGGCTCATTGTTGTTGCGGAAGTTGCCACAATTGTCAGTTCGATCAATCATGGACCATCTGACAGTCACTTCAATGGGGCAAAGATGTGTTGCATGCCACGTCACGGAGCTTCCTCATGTGGGACATCATTGAGTTAGAGTAGATTCTCATCCGTATTGTTTACACTTAATACGCTAATAACTCAACTGGCCCCACAGTCAGCAACAGCTGAAGGCAAATGGCAAAAGTTTTATTGAAACTGCCACACAATTTGTTTGTATATTTAAATTATCATACAATTTTCAAAAAGTTTCGCTCAAAATGAGCTTGCTCTCCATTTCCCTCCCCCCCTCCCCTTATTTTACATTAAGTGGTGGTTCTTCTTTTGGCCTTCTACCTTCTGTCGTCTGCGTTTTGCCTTCTGCCTTCTTGGCATTTTGACTTTTGGCTTTGGCTTTTATTGCTTGGTGGGGGGCCATTTTGAATTACATTTGTGTAATTTTGCGGAAAAAGAAACTTTTTTATTTGCTAATTTTGTTAAATTAGAGCACGAAATGAAAGAGAATCCCAAATGACTTTATAAAATGCGCCCAAAAACATTCATGATTCCGCCCCATAGCCTGCGGCAAAAATAATTACAAGGACACATGTAATTTGCAATTCTTTTTAGTTAGCAAAAGAACAAAGTGCATGCAAAGTGCTACACGACATAATGGAAATTGAGAAAAGCTCCGCCCCTAATACTGTTATAGAGTGAACAACTAAAATGAGGGAAGACATATTCAACTTGTGTTAAGTCAGACCAACTTTAAGCTTTACTTAGGCTTAATTGAACTTATTGAAAGCTTTTTAAATCATTAAAAATTGAGTAAGCACTTCATAAGAAGGAACGCTATATATAAGGAGTTTTAAAGAGCCTTTAAACACGCTTTAAAGCTGATATTTAGAACAGTTTCAACAACAATTAAGATTATGGTAAATATAGCTCAATTGAATTTATTGCTAGCTTTGTTTTGCTCTTAAATCTCATTAAACATATGTTTAAGCAACATTTTGATGAAACTCAACTCAAAATTCAAGCTTTAAAGAGCTTTCAAAGCGTTTAATTACGCTTTAATTCAGCCAATCTGTACTAGACCAACTTTAAGCTGAAATATGCTTCCAAACATTTCTTAAACTTGAATATGCTTTTATTTAAAATTATTTGAAAGCTCCACAAATATGAAGAGAAAATGATCTTAACGGATCTACTATATTTTACATGCAGTCAATAGAGTTTAAGGCTTTAATGTGCTTCGAAAGCTATCTAAATGGAATAGGTTGTTAGTAGAAACATTTCGATCTCCCCCATACTGAAGATTCTCGAGCTAAAGTATTTCTATGTAATTGATTTAAGTTCACTGTATTGTATTTGTCTCCATCTCTATCGGAATCAACTGTCAGCCTTCAGTCCAAAACTCATCTACTTAGAATGTCAATTATGCGGTCAGAGCATAAGCGGATTTATCACAAAGAACCGAACGCACTCTCCTTTATGAAGTTTTCTATCTGCGATACACATAAATTGCCAGTAGCCAAAATGGGGCACTTCCGGGGGACATTTACCCCCAAAACCCCCATCCGATCACCATTGTGGGCAGACTTTAATTGCAATTAACTAAATACACACAAAGTGTATTCGGTGGGGTCAAATGAATATGCATTCCATTAAATCAACATTAATTTATATAATGTATTGTGCTCTGACTATTGTTATAGGTTTTTTTTCTCTCTTTCCGGCGACAACTAAAAGGAGTCAGTTTGGTTTTATACCCCATAAAAGACAGAGAAAACCATCGATAGAATTAACAAAACTAGACTTGAATATAATAGCAATATACAACGGATATTCTTATCACGACTGTGGCTTTAAATTCTTAAATATAGTATTTATTTGATTTAATATAAACTATATAAACTATTTTTCTTCCATTTCATTTGACAGTGTCAACAATTAAAGATATGAATTATATAAAAAGTATATTAATTTCCCCTTATCACAATATTGTATATAAGTACTTATAGTGATAACAAAAGCATGAAATATTTAATCATTAGCTATTTTGAGCGTAATGCTCACTAGTTTAATCACTCTCCTAACACATTGAGCTTATAAACTTACCATTATACAGGGTATTTCTAAGTCTCATACTCATTATCAGCTCAGTGCTAATTATATTCTTTTTTGTTCGTTTTGGGCGGCATTTAGTTGTGCGTAAATTGTAATAAACACATGTAGGCCAACTAATACATTGGCATGTGGTGGGGCATTCGAATAATTGATATTGATGGTTGTAATCCTACTTAATCCCTAATTACAAACAAATGAATACATAGAAATGTGCGTGTGGGTGACTGACACACCCAACAAATGGCGAAAAAGTCTCATCGGGATTCATTTATAATATACTAATATACCATATATAAAGCACATACCGTACATAAATCATTTACGTATATTTCCGAGCTGCGAACTACGAACCTATAACCTATACATCATACTTTTTATAAATATGTCGTTTATTTAAATTCGAGAATCATTCGAAACTAATTTACTAATTGGTTTGGTTCGATAGCGAACAGAATATACTTGAACTCGCATTCATTCTCATGTGAGTTAATCATGATGCTGTCTATTCATTAATTAGTCTCTGGCATTGGCATTTGGCTCTAATTGAACAAACATTCGACTCTGAATAATTTAATATATCTGAGTGTTCAAATTAAAGCGACACTTCAAATGGGGAATCCCTCTGAAATTTGTGTTTGCTGCATACTAAATACATAATCTGTTAAATTAGCCCCTATCATAAACCTGTTCCATTGAAGAGTTGCGTAGAATGTAAGCGAATTTCAAATGGATTTAATGATAATTAAAAAAAACTCCTGCATCCAATATTTATGCTGATCAAGCTTATATATATGTCTCCTTCGGAAGGTTATATAAATTGTCACGAGCTTAGTAGTCCTTTTAACCTTTGAGTACAGGTCTAATAACCAACTAATCGAAATGCTTGTCAAGCTGTCAATCAAGGACTTTTTTAATAAAAATAGTTCGTATAAAGTTCTCAATTTACTATACACTTGTCAATCCAGTTTTCTTAGTCTTCCACTCTGTTTCTTACTTCTCCCTGTCTGTCTGCGGCTTGAATCTATTTAATGTTAGACTTTGGGCCATCAATAAAACAATCAATATGCTGACAGCGAGACAATCCCCTCGGTCAAATGGACAGTCGACAAGGCAATGGGGCCCATTCATAAATTGACACATTATCAAAATTTATGAGTGGCCGAAACAAAGGCGTGACATGAGTTACATTCACTAAAGGGCTGCAAAAGTAGGGGTAGGAGTACGGGTAGAGGTTGCTTGCAAGCAAATAGCTGTACAAAATTAATGATGCGTCAACAAATGCAACAACAGAGGCAAAAACAAAGGCCGCAGATACAAAAGTTGATACAGAAGCTGAGACAGAAGCAACAGTTGCAAAAAAAAAAAGAGAAAGAAAGAACTTCAATCTTGAAAAAAGGCAATAAACAACAGAAGGATGGAGAAAGAGTGAGCAGAGAGGGGGTTGGCTAACGGAAGTCACCCCCTGCCGATGGCGACACATTGAGGGATGTCGTACGGTCAAACGTATGGCTTGGCAACAGCTTGAGGCTTAAGGGGAAGAAAAGCGACAAGAAAAGAAAATTTAATGCCTGCATGAGTTTCCTCTGTCTCACAGAACGCAACGGGGGAGCAGGGGTTGCTCTGCCCCAAGGGGGTTGATTCTACAGGCTTCAAATTGTGCGTCAAGTGTTGTGATTTTCCAGTTTCGATGTTGGTTTTAACTGATGTTTTTATTAAATTTGGCAAAGACAGATTCACAAATTTTTTAATAAACTGCCATCAAGTAATGAGCGGCAGCATAACAACCCCCTTTTTGGGGCTAAGAATACCCCTCATTCGAAAAGGGGGTTGCCAAAACGCCCTTACAATTGCGACTGATGGAAAATTATTTGTTTTGGCTTTCCTGTTGTGGTCCACAGTTTGATGTATTCATTTGTTGTCAGTGAGGGAGTGTGGATAAGTCAGGTTGTACACTGAGAAAAATTTATATTGAATTTAAGAAAATTGGCACAATATTTAGACTTCATTAATATTAGAAAAATTTTATAGAATTGAGAAAGCATTTATGTATAAGATTTTTTAATTGAGCAAAAAATAACAAAATTGAGAAACAATTTATTAGAATTTGTATAACAGAGTACTATGATTATACGAAAATTTGTATGCGATCTTAGAGTAATATTTCTTCAAGTGTATATGTGTGTGTGTATTTGGGATAAAGTTTTGTGGCGTATAAATTTCAACTTGCTGCAAATAATTGCGACGTGAGCGACACAAGAGTCAGCAGAAGTCACTTTGGCCGACAGATGACGTGACACCCCGTGGGCTTAGACAACCTCCCAAGGGAAGGGGATGAAAGTAGTGGCAAGGAGAAAGAGAGAGAGAGAGAGTGAGAGCAGAGAGAGGGGAAAGAGTAAGCGGCGGCATCGTGTGAAATGTCACTTCAATTGCGAGTCTACAAATGTTGTTCACCTTTTTTACACGTAGAGAGCATCAACGTCAACAACTTTTTAACAATGAAGAGCAACGGACGACGAAGTAGACGAGGGGCTTAGCAGGGGGAAAGAGGGGCTCCAGACAATGTATTTACTTATTCATGCTGCAAAGTTCTAGCAGGGAAAGGTGAGTCAAAAGTAAGGGAAAGAGAAGTTGGCAACAACTTCCGCAGAAATCATCCTTAGACGACGCTGTTTGACATTTCGGCCTGAATTATTTATTCGCTGCACTCTGATAGCTTCCCTCCTCTCTCTCTCTCTCTCTCTCTCTCTTTCTGTCCCTCTCGTGCTCTTTCACTAGTTGCTGCTGTACTCTAAAAAATGCCCTGGGAATCGATGCAAAAAGTAAACTTTTTTTTCTAGTTTAGTTTCCATTTTGCATTTTGCCTTTTGTTCAGCTTTCAGTATTTTCTGCTTTCTTTTTTTTTTTTTGAAAGATTCCTCTTTTATTTAATCAACAACTGACATTGCCGTTGTCCGCTTGTGTGACAATCCCATAGTCCCTATATCCCACAACACTCCCTCTCTCTCTTTCTCTGTCTCCCTCACTTTTCACTCTCTTTCTCTTTTCAGTGACAGTTGCACAAACCGTTGAGCACATAATCCCCGTTGGCCGAATCGTAAAAGCTTCGCTGATTCCACATGCATATTATACCTAGATTTGTTGTATTTATATCGTATATTCCACCATCCATTCGAAATCAGTGTGCACAGGTTTGAAAGTGATTTGGGAAATGAGAACTGCGAACTGAGACCAGAGACCGGAGAACTCAGAACGCTCCCAGTGATCAACTGTAAGTCCCTGCCAAAGTATACGTTCAGATTGTTGTTGACAAGCGTAAATCCTTTTGGACTTTACGTTTACTTGGCCAAAGTGCAATTCCATCATTAATTTACGATCTACAAAAATCTTTAATTTGTTTATTTAAAATTAATCACCCAGTAGGAAAAGTGAAAAATTAAAAGAGGAAAAGTATCGAAATTAGACAAAAATTCCATTTATTGGTTACCCAAAATAGGGTTCCTTGATTTTGTAATGTTTCAGTCATGTTCAGATGTATATCTAAAATTCCCAAAAGGTTTAAGCCTTACATTGTTAAGGTACTTCAAGTAGTTATCAGCTTAGCTATTTATAACCTTATTGATACATTTCCATAGTTTAATCAATTTAAATTTCAAACTTCTCTCATATTTCAAGCTGCTAGTTACTAATTGTGCTTTATGTATTCATTTCTTGTGCTCATCTCCCGCAGGCACTGTGCTCAGGTTCATCAGTGCAAATGAACTCTGGCAACTCAACAGTAACAGTAACAGTAACCGTAGTGGTAGTGGGAGTGGGAGACTCCCAAGGGCCTGCCACGCCCCATTTGCCTCCAGTTTCCGACCTCGCCCCGAAATGCTGCTGATCCCAAGCGTAATTAGTTAGCAAAATGTTAGAGCACTTGAAAATGTACGTAAATTGTTTAATTGTTGCGCAAAAGGAACTGAATAATCTGCTCAAATTTCATTCATTACTTGTCTTTTCCGTCTATCTCTATCTCTATCTTGGCTTTGGTTTCTTTTGTTTTCTACTCCCTTTCTCTGTCTCTCTCTCTCTCTGTCTCCTCTGTCTTTTGAGTGTAGTTGCCTCTTGTGCATGCTGAGAAGGCGGCGTCATAAAAGCCACTTCATTTGCATAAATGAATTCTGCAAATTTCGAGTAGCACTTGATGTGCCATCATCATCCAACTCCTCATAACGTATTTCTATTGCCAATCCCTATCTGTGCTGACTTCTGTTCATCTGGTGCTTATCCATAGACCGCAATTCAATGCGTATGCCAAACAAATTCTCTTCTCTTCATCTTCATCTTCAGCTCAACTCGACTCAACTCTCAACTCGACTCAACTTGAGTTTTGAGTGCCTTGCATCACGCATACGCAGTGTTGTGCGGCTTATGTTTGGGCTTTCTATTTAATTAACATGTGAACTCCTCGAGCCTTTGCATATGACTCTTCCATACTCATTATTATGTGCTTTTTCTATTCAGATGATATGAATGCTAGCTAAATCTATTGAAATGTTTTGAAACCCTTTTTCAATTAATCAATTTTACAGCAATAATCAAACGCAGACATATGTATGTTTAACCCTTTGCCCTCGGGACAGACTATAACCTCCCCTCCCCACCCCAACCTATCCTCTCCACCTTTCCAACACCTTGCATATGGCCAACGGCATACAGAACTTTTATCATTATGATGCGCAAATGGCCCAAAACTTTTACCCTCAGTGTACACGCGTATACCGCTGAGTAAATTAGTTACATTTCCACTTTCTAAGCGATTTAGTTTGTTGATTAAACTTTTTACATAAACGCCATGACCGCGCCTCCGGCTAACTACGTTCCCCTCTTTCAACTAAAATATGCAGCATTTTAAACGTGCTATACAAATATCACACATACGACTCGTGTAACAAGTTGAGGACATAAAACGATTTTGAAGCGTTATAGAGAACGAAATTATATATTACTGTGATAATATTAAACATTTTAAAATAAAATTGTTAATTTATTATGCTGTGAAAATTCAAAAATTAGATTAAAACAGATCACAATGGAATCTGCATTAAACAAAACCAAATAATAATACTTATGTATGTACATTGTACAATAAATTCTTGCTTTTATTTATATTACATATGTTAATAAAATAATATTAAAGCATACTTAAGTTACCTTGGTTATTATCTAAAAATGTAATTAGTTTCAGTTTTGTTGCCAAAATATTTATAATTTTGAGCTCAAGTGCATTGTTGGCCTACAAATTTGTTGGAGTTTCATTAATAACGCTTCGCTTGGGGTGAGGAAAAATTACATACACATATTTGAGTTTGAGTTTGAGTGTGGAAAGTGCAAGGCTAACCTCAAGCAAAGTTTCGCAGCAATTAAACATTAATTACGAAACCTCAAAGAGGCACATTAGTGGCCGCTGTTGCAACAAGGAGGCAAGAAGAGGTGGCAACTCCAAAGGAACCCAAAAAACTGGGGCCAACTGCTGCAGAGGCGCCTCGAATTATGCTACATAATATAAGTATGACTATGAGTGCGAGTACGAGTATGAGTGTGAGTCCTGAGTGTGTGCGTGAGTGTGAGTGTACGAGTACAAGTACTTGCTATGTTGAGGCACTTGTCGGTGCAGCGGCAAACTAATTACGCGCCTCTTTAAGAAATTAAATGCATTTGGGCCTTGTCAACATGCAACACCAGCGAACAAGCAGCAACAACAAAGTTGCAGGCAACATTCCGTTTTTGCCTATTTGAGTGCACTCTCAATGGCTGGGTGAGGACATAATTGCCACTTGGCAGAGACCCTTGAGGAATGTTTCTTTGGTGCGTTGAAAAATCAAAAGAGTTGACTTGCAATTAAAATAAATGTTAAAACGTTAAATGAGCTCCTGCTTTGCTCCTGCAAAGGATCTTAGTTCAAAGTGGTAGGAATAGAGAAAGTGAGAAAGGAAAGAAGGCAACAATAAACGTATTTAATTTATTTATTGTTAACCACCAAAGTGGTTAATTGGGTGCAATGTGGAACAAGGTCATTTGACAGTACATACCAAAGCGAACCAATTTAATTTCACGGCAATCAAGGAATACATTTCTTTGTCAGATATGAATTATAAATTAAACATATGTAGCTTGCTTAAGAGGGCAGAATGTTAACTATCTGTGAAGCAAACTCTACAATTCTCTTTTACAGTCATTAACCAATAATAGATAGCTGTTTTTTAACAATGGTTTTCAGCATTTAAATTTCATAGAATTTATTAAAAATAAAAATAACTTTGGTTTAATTTTCTTTTATCGACTTACTTGTTGAGCGACCCTCGCAATCTAAATTTACAAACACCATTCACATGCAGAGCAGCTTTATTTGCGTATTGTTTTGAATTGTGAGCGTAAAAGTAAGTACAATTTGGAAAATTACATATAAATAATTGAAATAACAAATGTTTTGCCTGTAGACAAATTTGACAACAATTTTACAGGACTAACGATGATGATGAGACCGAAGGCCCAATGAATTATGCATGCAGAAAGAAGAAGACAAGGGGAGATGGAGGGGGAAGAAAAAAACAAAACTAACGGACTGAAGGTGAATGGCATTCATTCACAAAACACTCATATGCTCACTCACACTCATACACACGACTCACGAATCACACTGACAAATGTAAGTGTGGCAGATGTTTGTACTTGTTTTTGACAGAGTGGGACAGAGGAATAGGTTCTGTCAGATGGCTTTAAACATATGTACGTTTAATATAGCACCCAGCGTAGACACACACACACACATACACAATATGCTTTGGCATTTGGCAGTGCCAGCTGTGGGTAATTTGTAAACGTCAAAAGGCAAACATCGTGTCCTGCCTTCAGCCTCCTGACTGAATGCCTCATCCTCTTCATCTTGTTCCTCCTCTTCCTCCTCTTCCTCCTCATCATCATCATTCTCATCCGCATCCTCTAGTCATGTGAGCAGAGATCAGAATGAATTCGCACGTGCCTGGAATTTTCAAGTAGTTGTAGCACTAAAATGCTAGTAGCTTCTTTCATTTTAAATACAATTTATTGTGCATGCCAGCCAAAAACAGAAACTAAACGAGGCTAAAACATTGAGCCCATTTCCAGAATTGCACTACCAACATAATCCACATTTGCCTTGTGGCTTTTAATATTTCATCTACAATCATCTGCAACTAAGTTCATACCAAAATATACGTATTACGTATACGTTTATTAATAACAAGCAAATGGTAATAGAAAATGGAAACATGTGTCATTCTAAGTGCCTCAAGCTTTGATCTAACTGCCAAACTATTCCCCAATATTATGTCCTTCTCTTTTCTCTCTCTTTTCTCTCTATATCTGTCTCTACATTACTTCTGTGCCACGCTGTCAGTTGGCTCACGTTTTGTACGTGTACAATTTTAATATTACGACGCATTCACATTCGCCTATTTCCCAAAATTCATAAATTTACTGCTTAACATCAAGAAGTCTCGCAAATTGACAGATGGAAGATATATTGGCAGCTTACCGAGGTTCCATCGAGACCTTATTACGTCTAGCAAAGTGCTTTGGGAATTACAAAGTCATAAAACTAAACTGTTAGCTATGGATTATTGTTAAAGTAACCTCAGTCTACTGACAATTTTAAATATTTAAAATACTACTATATTTTAGAAAATAATGCCACATTAACAGGCCAATAAAGTATATACTAAATATTCATATAATATTTATATGATAACACTTGAATGACGTAATTTTTTAATGATAAGTGAGGAAACTAAGTCTACACATGTATTTGGATATAAGTTGATACGAGAAAGAACATACATTTATAAATTTATGTATATGTATTAAGTTCAGATTACGAATATGCTTTAAAATTTACAACTTGTCTTCAAGCTAAATTTTGACTCAGTCAGTCATCTCAGGCATTCTACAAAGTGCGGTCGCAAAATGTTTATAAAAATAATTTGCTTAATTTTAATAACAAATACATGTATAATACTTTCTGAATCTATTCCAATTTCCGAGTTCAATGAGACAAATGCATTTCTCAACATTAGTTCCCAGTTAACCGAGTTGAGGTGAGCTTACATAGTTAGGAGTATGTTTTAAACCTCAATTAATCTTATTTTCAGAGCGGAGTTGGGTCGGCAGGTTAAAAAGGACAATTACCTAAGATTTTATGGACGTAATTGTGCAGAAGCCACTAAGAATTCTAAGAGTAGTGGAATCTACGAGATTCTCATTCCCAGCTACAGTGAACACTCCTTTAGCGTGGCTTGCGATGCGGATACACGAGGAGGTGGTTGGACTGTCATTTTGAGTCGCTTAGATGGAAGTGAAAATTTTTATCGAGGCTGGAACATTTACAAAAAGGGATTTGGCAATTTAGATGGTGAATTCTTTTTGGGATTGGACAAAATACACGCATTGACTTCAGAGGTTAGCATGGAGTTACTTGTGATTCTTGAGGACTTTGAAAGTGATATACGCTATGAGACGTATGAGAGATTTGGAATCTCAGATGAGGACGAACAGTATGCATTAAATACTTTGGGTACGGCAAATGGAACCGCTGGTGATTCACTAATAAGACATCACGGCATGAAATTTACAACATTTGATCAAGATAATGATCGACACTCGAAAAACTGTGCCGAAATGTTCAATTCCGCCTGGTGGTACAATGATTGTCACAACAGGTATAAAGGAATGATTTTTAGTTGTTAAAGTTTCGTTTATAGATTTTTCTTTCTTACAGCAATTTGGCTGGCAAATATAAGGACAATAGACATGGAATGGGCATCAACTGGAAGCATTTTCGAGGACACGAGTACTCCCTAAAAAGAGCCGTAATGATGATACGGCCAAGAAAATGAACTTTCTCCAGTATATTAGCAGGAATTTTATCATTAATATTTCTTTTTGTAGTTGTAGAATATTTTATCATAAAGGAAACAGCATGGGAATTCTTATACATTACTACCTATATTATATTAGTATATTTATGTATACTATATATATTTATGATAACGATTATCGCATTGGAATTCACAAGTTCTCATATATCCAAATACTGACTCATTCTGTTCTCTCAGAAATTCTCCAAAGTTCAATTGCAGAAAATGTTTTCTGTTATCTTGATTAGGAACTTTTCGATCTTTAATTTTCAATTGATTTTTTAAATTAATAAATATAGAAATAAATGATTAAGTGAACAAATAAATCAACAAGTAAATATAATAATGTCAACTTTAATAGTCCAGAGTATTTGTTCCCTTTATAAGCCGAGTAGATGACTCTCAACTAGAAGGGTATAAAATGTCTGTGGTTCTTAAATAATGTCTGTTAGTCGTTATGTTATGATCAATTAATATGCATATGTGTATGCGGATGTCTTAAATTTCATCACGTTGTTGGATATTAACTGCAGACCCCGAAGCACTTGTGACTGAAACACAGTCTAAACATAATCGCAGCCATGGCGTTGACATTTGGTTAATAGCAATTGCAAGCACATAAACAATGCATTACAACAGTACCAGTCACAACACACACATACACACCTAGACACACACACACACACACACACCTAGACAGACACACCTAGATACACACACGTAGAATCAACATATGCAGCAGACATCATCTAAATGCATTCTCCCTACAGCTAAGACTCTCTGACTGAGATTGAGCAGTAGAAGGAGATGGTTAAGAGAAAGAGAGACAGAGAGAAAGAAAGAGAAGGCAGAGAACTGTTCCCTTGTTGTCCATTGTTTGCTTAAGGTGCATTTTGGTGAAGTGTTTTTGGGGTGTTAGAATAAGGATGAGGTCCTGCAGCTGACGCACTTGGCACGTTCCTTCCTTTGTGTGAATGTTGGTTGAATGTTGTTTGGCAACAAATAAGCTTACACATACACATACACTCACACATATAGTCGTTTACATGGGCCGAGTGCCCACTTGAAGATAACTTTGTCACCTCCCCAAACATTTGTGGCCCGCAGGCTGGTTGAGCCGAGTTTTCCCCACTTCTCTCTCACTCTTCTCTGTTTTCTCTTCTCCCTTTAGAGCATACTCTTCACAATGATGATGATGGCCTCTTGAACTGCGTAATCGCGCCTTTGTAGAACGCCTCAAGTTGTGCTTGAAATTTGCATTTTTAATGAAATGACAACACCCACAAACAGAACACCCAATGGCTCTATAAACTCCATCAATTTATGCATTTCTTGCTGGATTTTCAACAAAAATAACTACACGTTAATTACTTTTTCTTGTTCAATAATTAATTTGATATTTTATGTGGCACAGCGACAAATGAGTTCATAAAATTGGCTGAAAAAAACAGAAGCCACAAATGAAAGTCAACTCAAGCATTTTTATGTGTGTTGTCATTCGCCGAAAGTGATTAAAACTAAGACGCAGTGCAGCAAAAATTAATAAAGTTAAGTGTCAGAGGACATAAAAATGCCAATCGATGGCCAAACACATGGCCAAGAGGGTGCGGCTAACAGATAGACTGACCAACTGAACAACTGACCAACCGACTGTGGCGTCAATTTATTTATCACGTTTGACAAACATAAATATTGAATTTATTAATTAAAGAAATGGCACCGCAACGAACCGCATCGGATTGAATTAAGTATGCAGTTTTCTTTCTTTCTTTTTTATCCATCTATCTATCTATAAGTTGACTTTATTTACGACATTTATCATTGACATTTCTAGTGCGTTTTCCACACAAGCAACAGGAAAAAAATTTTCGGGCAGATGAGTTGAAGAAATTATCGCCTGAAATATTTGAGTATACTTTGGATAAGCCAAATTCTTTTTCTAAAAAAATATACCATTATTATTATAAACTTATCTAGACTATAATTATAACATAAAGTTCTGTGAAGAAAAGATACGTATTATTATTTCATAACGGCTGGTTTAGAATTATTTTCGATATATATAATATTAGCAATTTAAATAATTTAATTTTTATCAATTACCCAACAAACGGAAAGTCCTAAGACATTACATTTGAAAGAAGTCAGCACATTTTTCAATTTTATTTATTTTTATTAGAATAGTTGTTTATTTAATTACTAATTTAGTTACCCTCAACTTAAAACAGTTGTTAAAAACATTTAAATACATTTTAGCGATAATCATGATTATACCATATTTTATTTTATTTGAAAATTCTTTATGGAAGATGAAGATTCTCCAGCAAGCTTTTCAATCTTTCCTATAGCATATATAGTCAATTCTAATCATATTTCTCCACTCCATTTACATTCTTACACTATAACTTATACTCTTTCCCAAAGATATCGCCTTCCTAAACATAATTCATTGCCACAAGTCGCAGAAACCTGAGAATCCACGCCCAAATAATAAGTGAAATGAAATTTGATGTGCTCGTGAGTTGCTCGGGTTTCATTTGGGCCTAAGTTGTCTGTCTGTCTGCATGTCTGTATGTCTGTCTGTCGGCGGTGGTGATGACTGACAACTTAATTGTGTTTTGCTGGACAAACAAGTTTCAACTTGTTTGGGGTCTTGGCCCCGTTAACGAGCAGGTTAAAGTCACGCGGCCAAGTTTGAAGGAGCCCAATCCGAAAGCCAATGACAACACCATTAATAATTCAATTTGGAGCAGGAACTTGGCTTGGTGTATTAACTTGGCTCGTTGGTTGTGCTTAGTTTGGTTGTTGTTGTCTCAATATTTGGCAATTACTTTCAGTTTTCTCTCACTTGGAGGACAGGTGCACAACATTCTCCTTATCCTTCTTCTTCTCCGACACACTTAGTGGTAAGCGATATCCTTAATCTATTTAACCTGCATGTCAACCCCGGGGGCGTCTCTAAGGTCAAAGTCAAAGTCTGTTAGCGGTAGTCACAATCTAAATTACCAAGGCTTATGCGCCTCAGGATGTGTCGCATATCCTGTAACCTTAACAGGGGATACTGGGGATACTGGGGATACTGGAGAGATTGAAGTATATCGTTTTAATAAGCGTTTCGCATGTCTTGAACTTGTTTTCATTTTTTGGTTAATGGCCCACAAGTTGGCCATTGTAAAGTTGCCAACAGACCCGACATTATGCTAACTGCTTCCCATTTTGGCCCATCAGATGTTAACCCCCGAACCTTTTTATCCAGGAAATGACCGTTCGAACGAGCGTTTTTCCAGCTCTCATGCTGTTTAAGTGCTTATATGATGTGTATGTATATATGGTGTGGTGTATGTGTGTGTGTATTTAATGTTTTTTGAGTAGGTGCTTCAGCTCCTAGAGTGCAATATGTTTATCCTCATGCTGACGTTTCACAGTATTCATGAACTGGAAATGACTACATAAATGATTCCATAGTGAGTTATCAATTCTGTTTTTGGGGTCAAAACTCTTCGAATCAACATAAGATTATGAACATTAAGTGGCCTGTGAAAAAGGCACAAAATATTTTGGTAAAACCCTTGATAGATTTACAAACCAATCTGAAAAGATGTGCACGAAAATTTGTCCTAAAAGAAAATTGCCCTATTCATAGTTTATGAAGCTTAACATTCCTCTACAAGCTGTCAACTTAAAGACCTTATCTAAAATCCTTAGGTAAATGAAACGCTTTTGTCTTTTAAATATTGTTACATATTCAATAAATATATTAAATAGAAACTGCTTGTTAAAACAATTCTCTTTTTGCATTCGGGATCTCTATCTTTTCTCTACTTCATTTCTTCATTTTCAACTTATATTTAATTAAATGCTGTCTTTGGAAAATATTAAGTATTTTTTATACAGATTTCTTAAGTCAAAATCCAATCAAGTTCCAGCTGATAAAAATAACAACAAACAACCTATCAAACATCGGCACATTCTTTATACATTTGTAAATATTTGTTAAGCATTTTTGGATTATTTTCTCAACAATTCGCAAATATTATGGACTGCTTCTGACCTTCACCCCCAAGAAATACTAAAGATGTTCTTTGGTGTTTATGCGTTGCTAAATGGCGAGCAATTTCAAGTATTTCATGTTGTTCTTGTTCTTATTGGATGTGGTTGTTGTTGTTGTTGTTGTTCTTATTGGCATTCACGTGTCAATCAAATGCTAAAAGCATCGACTTAACGGCATCACGTTGCATTGGATGAGGCTAAGTGGCCATTTATTTATGTGTGGCAAAAGCAAAAAATAAAACAGCCAGGAAATGCGTTTTGAATGTGGCAAGTATGTGTGTGCGTGTGTGTTTGTGGCATACAACTTAATTTTGTGGCAACATCTGAGAAAGGGAGTGGGGTGGGTTAATGCGCTGGGCAATTTGTAAATGTAACTTGCAGATAGAAATCCTCTTGAGAATGCGTTCATTTCCGACAGGCGGCATTCCACATAATCAAAATTAAAATAAGAATCTCATCGCTCAGCCGCAGACGTAAAACACACTTGAAGAGTAAGGGAGGAGGCTTCTCGTGAAGGAGAAGGACAGAGAACAGAGGACAGAGAGTAGATACATTCTAACAGATATGACACAAAGAACAAACGAGCCAAACAAATTACACTTTTTTCCCTACTTTATTGCTGGCAATTTATTCGCTGGCTAAATTGAAATACTCGTACACACAATTTACCTGGAGACAACCACAAAGTGAGAGAGAGAGAGATAGATAAAGAGACAGAGATAGATAGAGACAGCAGCATTTGGCCACTAACTTTGTAAGGCAATAACAAGGACAGACAAACGAAGAGAGGGAAAAGTAGGACAGTCAGGAGGATACTTAGCTTTACTTCTTTTCCGTTGCCAGCTGACAGTGACATCATCTGATGTTGGCCCCATGACAAAAGTCATTTTGGGTCAAAATTTCATAAGCCATACAGCCACAGGACACAAAGCGACACTGAGCTGAGTTCTGAGGTCCTTCACGCTTATTTGTGGCCAAGTCTTTATGGCCGAAACATAATCAGACTTCGATCATTTTGTTAATTAAACAAAAGCAAAGTAAACACGTAAATACCTTTTTATAATGCAAATATGCTTTTCAAAGTGTCAAGATACCTCTCACTAAAATATCGGAATGCTTTGATTATACAAGTGCTAGAAAATTTAGTTAACAGGTAATATTGCTCATATCTGAACTAGGATTTTAATAATTCCTTTCTTAGAATCACTTAAGTCTGAGAAAAAGATTTTAATCCTTACTTATTTCATGTGTGGAAATAATAATAATAATAAGTTCAGATTTAATATTTCTTTTTTTAAACAATTTCATGTTTACAGGGTATAACAATGTGGAATTCATTTCTTAGAAACACGTACGCCTAAGAAAAAGATTTTCATGCTCACTTCTTTCATTTGTTATTATATAAATTTCAGCTTCTAAGCTCCTATATTCCTCTTTTTAAACAATCTCATGATTAGAGGGTATAACAATGTGGAACTGCTACTAGGGGGGACTCTAAGGTAGCTGTTGTACTAGCTCTTGATTTTAATTTAGATAAAGTGCCCTATGGAAATCAGCAATTCGCATTTCGCGTAACTCTACTGGTTGTTATCCAGAACTCAAATCACTAGCACAAAACTAAACACTCCATAAACACAAAATACACACATACATACACTTACCTCCGATGGGGGTGTTGATAGGGAAAAGTTAAGGTAAAGCTGTAAATAGCGCGCTTTCATGTAGATAATTAATCACTGGGCACTTCTAACAATTTTCTGCGAGTTATTTTCCAGCGCTTTTCCTATCCGTAGAAAGTTTCGCTTTGGCTTTGGCTTTGGCTTTTGTATTTGGATTTGCGTATAAGTTAGAGTTTGAGTTTGGGGCTTTCGACTTGTTTTGCGGCCAATCTAAATGCAGTTTTATGCAAATTTATTTCTGATCTTATCGTATCATTTTCAGGTAGCCTTTGTGTAGTTCTGAATTTATTGCTTGAGTTGTCGTGGCAGGCGCGGAAATGAAATCAATTATACGCCCAGTTGGCCATTCGCATAGACGAAATGAAATCGAAATTATTCGAATTAAATGAATGCAATCATTTCACTTAACTGTGGGTTATACTTAAGAAATGAAAGATACCTCATAAGGTAGAGGCTTTAAATTTTACTCAAATGTACTTGTTTCCCTCGATATTAATAGTGTCCAAAATCAAAATTTGTGTAACAGGCAGAGACTTTAAGAGCTAGAAACTACAATCTTATTGTGTTCATCTTATGCTTGCCCAGGTCAAGTTTGTTCTAAAATTTTGCCACTCTGCCTTTGGAATCGAAGAACGAAAAGTCGAATTACAAGTCATGATACAAAATGTAGTTTGAATCTTTCCTAAAAATGTCATCTCGATCAGATAACAAACTCGGAGGTTACTCAAAAAACAATATTTCACAGCGTCTAGCAAAAGGAAGAAGAAGAGACGCTAGCTCAACAAAAACAAAGTTTGCGGTTTGTTTGCTTTTTCACCACTATTCGCTTTTCACCACTACTTGCTCTTTCCCATAAGTGCAGGGTCACCTACTAACGAGCTTACTTTATGTAGCTTAATGGAACTTTTATTTTTGATTTGCAAGAAAATTATAGCACTATACACAATCAGGTATAAAATATTCAACTTTTTTACTAATATGAATATTAGAGTAACTAATTAGGGACATTAGGATAATTTAAGACAAGCTGATCAATTGAAAAGGTCCAATGTTCAGTTCTTTGGCCGTATCATCATAACGGCCTTTTTTAGGGAGTACTCCTGTCCCCGAAATGTGCCCCAAATGACGCCATTGGCCCAGGTGTTGTCTTTATATCTTCCCGTCAATTTGCTGTAAAAGTTAAAGTTTGCTAACAAAGCTTCAAACAATGAATACTATAGTATACATACCTATGGACACACTTATTGTACCACCAGGCGCCAGTGTATAATTTGGCACAATTATAATGTTTGCTATTATCATTATCTTGGTCAAAAGTGGAAAATTTCATATCACGATGATATGAAAGTGAATCACCTGCAGATCCATTTGCTTCGCCCAGAGTGTGTAAGACATATTGTTCACCCTCGTCCCCAATTGCAAATTCATCATATGTCTCAAATCTTTCGTCTCCATCAAAATCCTCGAGTACTATAAGCAACTCATGACTCCTTTCTGAAGTTAGTGCATGTATTTTATCCAAACCCAAAAAGAATTCGCCATTGAGATCTCCAAATCCATTTTTGTATTCAGTCCAGTTCCTATAAAAGTCCACGCTGCCATCTATGCGTCTCATTATGATAGTCCATCCTCCATCTCGAGTGATCGCATCACAGGCAACTTTAACAGGCTCACTACTAAATCTGGGGATGACTGTATCGTAGATTCCATTCATCTTCGCTTCACTACAATTACGTGAATTAGACAATGAATTGAGTTTATCCGATTCCTTTACAAGTCCATTTATCAGATTTCTCTCCTGTTCAAGCTCTGCTTTATTAGATTTTATCTCTGTTGCCTTAAGAATTCGATCTGCCTTCTGAAGCTCAAGCTCCTCTTTGAGAGATTGAATATCGGACTTATTAACAAAATTTTCAAACGACTTTCCCTGTAAATCTATCACATTTCTCAGCTGTTCAAGCTCCGCTTTGAGAGATTTAATATTGGATTCCTTGTCAATATCATTTGCCTTTTGATGCTCTGCTGCCCTAAGAATTCCATCTTCCTTCTGACGCTCAAGCTCCTCTTTGAGAGATTGAATATCAGACTTATTAACAAAATTTTCAAACGACTTTCCCTGTAAATCTATCAGATTTCTCAGCTGTTCAAGCTCCGCTTTGAGAGATTTAATATTGGATTCCTTGTCAATATCATTTGCCTTTTGATGCTCTGCTGCCCTAAGAATTCCGTCTTCCTTCTGACGCTCAAGCTCCTCTTTGAGAGATTGAATATCAGACTTATTAACAAAATTTTCAAACGACTTTCCCTGTAAATCTATCAGATTTCTCAGCTGTTCAAGCTCCGCTTTGAGAGATTTAATATTGGATTCCTTGTCAATATCATTTGCCTTTTGATGCTCTGCTGCCCTAAGAATTCCATCTTCCTTCTGACGCTCAAGCTCCTCTTTGAGAGATTGAATATCAGACTTATTAACAAAATTTTCAAACGACTTTCCCTGTCCATTTATCAGATTTCTCAGCTGTTCAACCTCCGCTTTGAGAGATTGAATATTGGATTCCTTGTCAATATGCACCTCTTTGAGATATTTAATGTCGGCTGCCTTAAAAAGTTTATCCAACAACTTTTCTTGACGATCCTGAATATTCAGTGTCTTAACAACTCCATCTATTAACTGCTGCTGATGTTCCTGCTGGGCTCTAAGCAGTTGATTAGCTTATGATTATATCTACTATATTTGAAATCTTACCTCAACTCGGATAATTGTGTACTCATAGAAAGAAGTAACTTGGTTTCATTAAATTCGGATTGAGGAATTCCATCAGAGAATGAATTTATTGTATTAATCACAAAGATTGTATAAATTATTTTCTGCAACATTTTGCAACTGAACTTTACTGAATGCCTGAGAAGACTGAATAAGTCACATTTGACTTGGGTTTTTATAAGCGATAGTCGAAGGCACATACATTCTAACATTAGATTATATACAGACTTGACCCGATCTGACTTTAGCTTCTTGGAATCCATCTTGTGGAATTCCTGAAAGCATGTTATCAGCAGATTTATTTCGTAAACAATTTAATCAGTGAACAACTTGATCACTTGTTCGACAGAAAAAAGATATATGTATATATTTAACTTTTATTAAATTGAAATATATAAAAATAATAAAACATTTTTAACCTAATTTTTGTGTTAATTATTTTCCTAATGTATTAGTAAACAAAGATAAACAAATGGTATTTTGTTATAACAAATTATATAATACTATACAAAATTATATGTAATGCACATAGTATCTAAATTTGCATTCTTACCCACAAAATAATGAAGAGTTATCTCATAAAATTGAGACTTGAAATTTTATTCAAAAATGGCCTCTTTCCAAACAATATTCAACCTTATTCATGGGTCTAAAAACCATTACTTTGAAAATATATTATCTATATATTCAGATTATTTTATAAGAATTGGACAACATATATAAAGTGGGTTTTTAGTTGTAAATTCATACAAAGATTTTCTACAATTCCAATTCGGTCTTCTCATACATTTCAATATTCAATCGATTTCTAACTACTTTCAGATGGAAATTGGCAACGAAAACTATTTGAACATTGTGCACACATGCATATCTAAGCTGAACTCAACTGGACTCGATGGGTCTGGATTGAAGGGGTGTTCCAGGGTGTGCGGAGTGGTGCTTTTGCATTAGAATGTGGCAGTTGCAAATGGCAAAATATTTAAATGTAACTCAATTTGGGACGCAATATTGCGTCGCTAGAAACCGCTGCAATAAGAATTGCAAGAGCAGAGAAGACAGAATCAAAATCAGAATCAGAACCAAAAGTAAAGGCAAAGAGTAGCGAGAAGTGTGTCCTTCTACCATAATAACAAGATATTTTATTTGATTTATTTATAAGTGCAATTTGTGCACATTTCTTTTACAATTCTTATATTGGCAGTCCCCAATGCTTTATGAGCTGTGATACATACATACATACATATAATGGACTACATACAGATTCATATTACGTTCGTAGACATTTGTAAATGCAGGGCAGCTGGGCGTGGCAGTTGGCCAGGTTGTGGACCCTCCAGGGAAATGCAATGTTTTATTGACAACATGCAATTCAATTTACAGAGTCTGCAATCTATTTTGATGTCAATCTGCTGGCAAAGTTGAAATCAAATGCCAAACGAGAGAAATGTAAATAAAATAAAGAGAAAATACTTATGATAATATGTTGTAAATTGCAATGATGTAACTGATGTGACAAGGCTCCTCAACTGACCATGGAGGAGAACATGTACATTGTAGAGAACTAATTGACCATGGAGATGAGTAAGTGCACTAAAGAAACTATGCAAACAGCGGCTGCTGATTATTGTTGATTATTTGTTGGAAAATAAATTTATCATTGCATTGTTGATGAAAAGCATTTTATTGTAAGTCATATTCATAACTTTTTAGCCTGTATCATCGTTTATAATCCCTTCAGTTTTATGCAATGTAATGTAATTTAAATGTTAGCTAAAGAAATGATTATAGTTTTATATTCAAACTTTCTTTACTTGATAAGAGACAGTATTACTGTCCAGCAATCGACCCAAGATCTTCATCGGCATTCCCAATCAATTTGTAAAGTTTGACTTTAATAATTTATGCCTTATCAGAATGCTCACCTTTTGGCTAAAACAAAATGTTAACCGTTTCAAATTGGGTCTGGTCGAAACGGTGTGAATAAACGCAAGAGAAATATTAATGCGGACACCTTATCAAAAATGGCAGCAATCAGCACGCTCAGTTAGCACTTCATTACAGGCCCAAAGAGTGCTAAAGGAAAAGAGAGAGAGAGGGAGGAGGAAAGCTAACCCCCTCACACACCCATACACATACGTTAATCGTGGCAAAGTGTGAAACAGCTAAAATACATATACAAAGAGAAAAGAGGAGAAAAAAGGCGCCCGTCAAAGCCAAGTGGCGTGTCAATTGGCCATTAACATGAGGGAGGAAGGACTCTCTATCCGATAAATACAAACACCCCGTCAAAGGACCTCTTCAGCTCTTCAACTAAACCTTACTCTGATTGATGCTGAAAGTGATGGGCGGGTTACTTTCATTCCCTCTTCTTCTATTTACTCGTCTACCTTCAGTTCTTTCCTTGTTTCTTGGCCTGGCTTTTGGTGGTCAGTTTCGTGGTTCGAAACCCTTGCTAAATAAATTTCTAGGCATTGCTTCGTGGTCAGTTTGAGAAATCTTTTAATTGGAAAGGGTTGCCTGACGGCCTGACGGCCTGTCAGATGCCGTTAGCACCTTCACTTGCCCCGACGAGAAATTTTAATTAAAAAATTAAATGCGGCAACACTTGGAAAATTTGTAAGAAAATTGCTCATTAAAAGTTTTCACCTGGTGAGAAGCGCTCAAAAGAGCAAATCTCGACACTACTTTTCTTCTTTTTTTTCTTCATGTAATTATGTGCAGTAAAAGAGCAACAGGCAAAAAGAAATCTAGGTTGCTTAAAGTGTGAATGACTAGTGGTTACCTTCTAAATACCATTTATATAACTTGTGTATTCATTTTGAGGAAGTGACCATGGAAATATTAATATTAAAGTTCTTCCTATAAAGTTTTACTCAATCTCATATAGGAAATGCATATACCGTAGAATTAATTAATGTTAAGCAAGAATATAACAATGTAAATTTATTATGCATATCAGCTGACTGTCAAAAGTAGCACAAAATCCAAAATAACACACAATGACAAAATATAGTAACACAAACTTGGAAAGTCCCGAGGGTCAAGAGATTTTAAACTTGCATAAATTTTGTCGAAACTCAGCCGATTTTAATTTGGAATGTCATTTTACCAAGCGTTTAATCTACAAATGGATTCTACATTTAAAAATATTTCATTTTAAGACATTATTTTCAGGTTTTTTTTAATCATAGATAAGGGTCCCACCTTTGACTACTGTATATATAATAAGCTGGTGACTTATATGTTGCTTCTCTGCTTTTGTTGCTACAGGGTATAACCATTTTGCTCTAGTGCTTCGAGCAATTGTTTTTCTTGCGCTTCCACACACATTTCTTTACACACTTGTTGTGGCTGTCGATAAGAACTGTTGTTGATACGGCAGCTGAGCTGCTAAGTTGATAAGCCGGCCATGACTTTAGAATCAGAGAGAAGTTCAGAGCTTCAAAGTCAAAGACTCTGAATGAAATTAATCAAAATTAATATATGTACTTGGTAAAAGAATATTAAAAAAAAGAAATCAATATGGCAGACACCACGGATATATTCAGATGCCGCCGAATGGTTGTTGTGCTGGAGACAACAATTCCAATTGGATTGAACCGATGCCATAATCAACTGGAGAAATCAGAACGATTGCATTGATGTGCATACACTTACATATTAATAAATCTGCAGAGAGCAATTGAGCAATTTTCTATGGGATGGGAATGAGTTTAAGCATGGGCTTAATCCATTGCGTTATATGTCATGTCATGTTCAGAACAGTCCAGTCCAGTTCCCAAGAGAACTTTGAAGAGGGAAGGAATGAACAGTTCAGAGTTGGCACGAATACAAAACGAAAGTCAGAAATGTGCAAGCTAAATCAAAAGTGTCTGTTCGGTGTCAGTTTAATTGCAAACGTAAATTGGATGCTGTCATTTACAACGTTTTCATTTAGTTCGAATGCTACGAATGCAACGTTGCAACTGCCACTTGGCCCTAACGGACATTTCTACCCAGGGGCACCCTCATCCTCATCAACATCCACATCCACACCCACATTCACATTCCCATCGACAATGACACACACACATAGAGCAAATGCAAACGTTGCACAAATCTGAGTTGTGTTAATTGGACTCATTTTAGAAAACTTGCAATTGTGTATTTCAAATTGGCAGCTCTGACAGCCTTGGACACTCTGATGTGGATTGCTTACAGGGCATCCAAAGGAAAGACGAGCTGTTCTTGACTTGAGTCTTGTTGCAAAGCTAGGGTATTAGACAACAGTAATATATTTAATAAATTCTATTATCTTGAATCTTTAGTAATTTAAAAGAACTTTCTTAGCTTTACTGTTAAGAAAACTGAACGAACGAATAGCAAAAAGGATTCAATTTCAGATTTAAATTAGTATATCTTCAGACATTAGTTTCTTTCGCATTTACGATATCTATCTTGTCGAGAATAGCCCCTATAAAATTCTCGAGAGCTTATTTTTTAATTATAATTATAATTCAAAGTTTCAAACTTTCTTACAAAATTATAATTTTCACTAAAGATTGTTTTTGAATATACATAAAATGAATATTCAGATTTAAAGTTTCAAGCTTTCTTAATAAAATTATGTGATTCCATATCCATATTTAGTTTTTAATTATTTATTTGTTATACATAAAATGAATATTACTATTTCAAAGTTTCAAACTTTCTTACAAAATTATAATTTTCAATAAAAATTGTTTTTGAAAATACATAAAGTGAATATTTAATCATATTTAAAGATTAAAGCTTTCTTTGCGAAATTATCCCATTCAACCCATATTTATTTTTTAACTATCTATTTGTTATACATAAAATGAATATTACTATTTCAAAGTTATAAGTTTTCTTCAACCCTCCAATACATATTTATTTTGTTTTACCATTTACTGGTTATACATAAAATGAATATTCATATTTCAAAGTTTCAAACTTTCTTTACAAAATTTAATCATTCAATCCATAATTTTGTTTTTAATTATTTAGTGGTTATACAAAAAAGAAATAAGTACTCAACCGCCATTTTAAATGTTGTTGTTATTAATTGACTGATTTTGATTTTTCTCGTCATCGTGAGTTTTCTCCGCATTGAGAGTTTTCTGGTTATCGTCAGTATCCTTGGGATTCTCTAGCTTTGTAGCATTGTTGGGCATCTGCCAATCATAAATGTTATCGTTGACATATTTGAAACGGTAGAATATAGATAATAAACTGCGTCGTATCATATCATAATTGGGCATGCTCTCGAATTCCATGGAGCGGCAGTAAATAAGAAAAGCGCCAAATTCACCAGGATAACCTTTGCGAGTTCCTCGGTTTGATGGATTGCTTCATCTCGACCATCTTTTCGAATCGTTGTTGCTTAGTTCCGGACGCCTTTAGACCCTGCCAAGGCAAGCTTCCCCGTAGAAAGTATATTAAGACATAGGCTAGGGATTCCATATCATCACGACGCGATAGCTCAACACCTTGGACAACATTCAAGGAGGCATAGCGTGCAGTGCCTGTCATGCCGTCACCATATAGAAGCGGTATATGTCCCTTGTTTGTCATGTATCTTTTGGCCAGACCAAAGTCAATGATATACACTTTACCGCCAAAATATGAAGCACTCATTACAAAGTTACCTGGCTTGATATCGCAATGGAGAACATTTTTCTTATGAATAAATTCCACTCGATTAATCATCTGAAATGCCAACAACAATACTGTCTTCAAGGAGAAGCGTCGCTTACAGTGCTGGAACAAATGCTCCAGCGATGGGCCAAGCAGCTCCATGACCATGACATTATATAAAGGCGTTTTAAAATAAGCCTTAACATGTGGTATGCCAGAACCAGGACAATATAAGAAATTTAAAACCTTGTACTCCATGTGCAGTACCTCATGTTCATTTCTTTTCTCAAACTTGATAGCCACACGATCGCCATTAATAATGTTCTTTGCACTAAAGACTCTGCCAAAGGCACCATGGCCAATCTCATTAATTCCCCGATAATAGTGTAAGCTATTCATAGTTAATATTCAACCGAATTAGAACGTAGCTTGCTTTTGATATGTGCACTTAGCAGAGAATCGATAACTTTATGCTACTAGTGATGTGAGTCCTAAGCGAACATTGCATTATATGAAAGTATCGTCAAATAAGGTATTAGAAGATAATACAATACAAATATTTTAATACAAAAGTTAAGATATTATATTATTTATACGTATAATATAATTTATAAACTTTTATTTTAGTCTATTGCCTATTCACAGTCACAGAACAAATTAAATCGATAACAGATTAAAGCATTAATTTATTTGCTTATTACATTTTCAGAATTATGTACTTTTTTCCTAATAATTAACTGCGCATTATATTTGAAATAACATTAGCAAATTACGAAAATAATTAATTGTATTTAATTTATGAGCGTGTAATACAAACATCGATACTACAAAATTATATCGATGTTTGCCAAAAATTCAAATAATCGACTTAATCCCAGCACTACTAGAAATTACTGGGAATTTTCTTATTTTAATTTATAGATAATCAATATTTAAACTTAGTTGGAGTTTGTTGAAATGTTTTATTTGTATTTAAGGATTGAGTATTTTTGTAAATTGAGTTTTTGACAATCAGTTTTGATACCTAGATTTTGTTTTGCTGTTTACTTAGAGCGGTCTCCAGCACGGATTTGCACTGGGTTGACCTATTTCATCTGGAGCACATGGAAAGATCATAATGTGTGGCGTGGGATTTTGATATGGCAGTTGGCAACACAACTTTTGCTCGCTTCTCAACGTCTCTAGAAGTTCCTTTTTCAGTTCCTCCACATATGATGATCGATTATCGCATTGCTGTGGACATTCCAAAGGAGGCGTATTGCAGGCGAATTCAACTTTAGGATTCGACTTTTTACAATGATTTGAGGATTTTCTAACGCAACTTGAATTTTTACTAGCGTCGTCTTCTGTCATACAACAGTTGTTCTTTGTAGAAATATCTTTTTCAGCTAAGCTTCTTTCTTTGCAACAACCACTTTTGATCTGTCTCTCATCTATATTAGAAGCTACTTCCTTGGCGAGACATTTTTCAGTGTTGGAATTATGACATGTTTCCTTGGCCAAATTGATTTTCCTGCTACAAGAAGTATTACTTGCACAGCTTCGTGAGATTTTCACCTTGGATGGACATTTATTCCAATCGATTATTTCTACGCTTTTCGTTTTGTATGGGCTACAATATTTGCAACTACTTCTTTTGGACGTGGATAATATTGGTTTTGGAACTCTTGAAGCTATACAAGATGTATTACTTCCAGGGCGACTACTCGACTGGTCGGTACGCACATTTATATAATTATTTTCTGTACAAACTGTACAAGTTTCGCTGGCGTTGAGTGAATTATTCGATTGATGCGACCCTGTGGTACTTAAACAGCAAGATCCCCCGGTTGTCGAATCATAATCCTTTTTCCGAGACTTTTGCCTGTCGCATGTGGCCATCGATACACTGAGTTGTGAGTTTGTATTCGGACAGCATGTGGATGTTTTACTTGGAGAAGGTGAAGTTAAAATATTGAGAGAGCCACAGGGTTTAGAGTCAGGCACTACTGTAGTTGTGATTTTGGGTGGTTCCACCAAATTCCCATCAGCTGTGCAAATCTTCAGACATACATTAATTGTACTCTGTTTGATTTGATTGGGAAGCATCTCGCTTAGATATGAGGAACAGCAACAGGTCTTCTTTGCATTTACTTGTTGGGTCTCAGGAGAAGGGCCACAACAAGTCTTCCTTGAACAAGTCACATTTTCCTTTTTGGGACAATCTGTTTTGGAAGCCTTTCTTGGACATGCAATGTGCTCCCCTGAAACAGATGGACAGCAGCAAGCTTTCATTGGATATTCAATTTGTTGATTAAAACTACTGTAACAAGCGTTGTCCTCATCAGAACAGAATTCCCTTATTGGACATTCAACGGCCTCTTCGGAACAGGAAACCAGTTTCTTTTTGGCAGCACGAGAAGATCCACAGCAAGCTTTCCTTGGAGATTCTAGTACAGGAGAACAAGGAGAGCCACAGCAAGGCTTCCCTCCAGATTCCAACTTGGAAGCACAGGCAAAACAGCCACAGATCTTCCCTGGACAAACGAGATCGTCTAATGAACCGGAACACCTGCAGCATGTTTTCCCTGAACTTTCAGTATTGGGTGCATTGTAAAATACAATTCTTGGTGTCTTCTTGGGGCAAGCAGCCTTCTCCTTGAATCCACAGCAGCAAGAATTTGGATCCTCAGTGGGAAAACTGCAATAGCTGGGGGCTTCAACAGTCAGTTTGGTATTTGGACAACATGATGATGGTTCGAACGGTCTGCAAGATTCACAGCAGCATTTAGTAGTTCCACTTTCAAACTGACAGCAATTTACCTTCGGTCGGAGAGATGGACATGGCAACAATTCTTCACCTTCTTCATCAGGATCAACACAACTTTGACATTTGTCTCTGTAAACTGTCGGATAGGTAATGCATTTAGTTCTTTTAATAACTGGGCTACAACCACAAGGCTTTGTTGGCTTGCAAACTGGACGTTTACTTCGAACAACTACACAGGATATGCTGCTATCGGACCTCGAATTATCCACACAGGAAATACTTCGCCTCACTTTTGAATTCAACGCTCGAGAATTTTTGCAGCAGTTGGTGCGTGATTTGCACTTGGATCTCTTGAAAAATCCAGATATCTTTTCTTTTAATGATTTGCGAGATTTTTTACAGCATATTTCGCTTTCTTGCATTAGCTTTTGACTGGACCGAGTTAAGGGATTAAAGCCTC
Organism: Drosophila neotestacea; assembly: GCA_035044365.1. NCBI lineage: Eukaryota > Metazoa > Arthropoda > Insecta > Diptera > Drosophilidae > Drosophila > Drosophila neotestacea. The sequence goes on from JAWNMD010000558.1 coordinate 65,292, forward strand.
GAGTTTGTTTTTTATAGCTTCGCGGAAAGTTATCATCTATGCATCTTTTTTTATGCCTACATATATCGCTGCCTGACTCAGTTCTTTTAGGTTCTGGCTCTAATTCCGCTTCAAATCTGTATTCTGAACTTCGTTTTCGTCGCTTTCTTTGTAGGGAATATCAACAGATGAAAGTCGTAGACAAGATTGACTCTCTGCATAGTTATTTCTACGTTCAATATTACGAGGCCTTTTTAGTATATTATAGGGTATCTCACAGTCCTGACCAAAAAAGTCGACAGATTTCTTTCTAATTGGGGACGCTTTAAACATTTGAGAGCCATCATAATAATCAGAATCATACTGTCTTGTTGATGGATGATTATCATAGTAATCGTATGTTGTATTCGATATTGGGCTAGTTTTATAATATGGCTCATAGTAACCGCCTGAGTAACCGGACTTTCTTCTTATTGGTTCTTTGAATGGGGAAAGAGGAAATTTATTACTTTCGCTGGAACGTGATCTGTTAGTAAACTTTGCAGGAAAGTCACAATTGTAAAGGTTGCCGTTGTCTTCAAAAAACTGCTTATGCCATCTTTTCTTTTTCTTAAATACAAACTCTGGAATTGGTTCCCTTAACATTTCATGATCGAACGAATCTCTTTTATAATAATTTCTGCTTCGTGGTTTCTCAGCATATTCTTGATATCCTCGAGAAGTGTAGTTTCTTTGAGAACGGTGATATTTTATTGGCCTTGGGTAATCGTAGGACTCAATTGGCTTTCGTCTTTGAGGCAATGAATTGTGACGTTCATTATTGTAATTATATCTGTGATAATGATCCGGAACGTAGTGCCAACTGTTGTCGTAGTCACAAGGCTGTCTGCGAGCTTCTGTTGGCCTTTTTCTACTACTAAATTGATCATATCCATAGGAAACATCTCGACTATCGGCATAAAATTTATTTGGTATTGTGAAAGACAAGAAGCTTCTCTCAGAATGTCTATCTTTCACATTTCCAAATATACCTCCGCCTGGTGTTCTCGCTGAAAGCATTACAGATAAATGTTTAGCTTTATAAATTTTTTACGACTACCGTACTTACACCTTCGTTCGGTGGTTGAGACCTGATTTATGTTGTGAAAACGATTTTGTTTTTTTAATCTTTCTGATATGTCAATACTGAAACACATGGATATTCTTCGCATGTGATCCTCGTCCTCCTGATCCGAGTGCATAAAGCACATGCTCCGCCTTCTCTCCATGTCAAAAGCCATAACAATTAGAGACCCATAATCTTATGACCACACATTCCAAAACTACTTTAGTTCTTTGTTGTTTACAGTAAATTTTTGCACATTTTGTTTTTGTTGTCCTTGCCTAAATGTAAAGCTTATCGATTCATCGATATGCTTTTACCTAATAGCAATGTCAAGATATCGTCACGTCAAAAACATAAAGCTTCTTCAACCAATATGTTCATTTGAACTTGTTCTGAGCAACGAATATTTTTTAGCCAAGTTATAGAATAAAATTTAGGATATATATAAAAATATTCTAAAAGTGATAAAAGCTGAATTTTTAAATTAGTGTCAACAATCTCTATATGAAAGTTACCATTTATAATAATATTTTATGTGTAAACAATTAAGTTCACAATGTGAGTTAACATCAAAAATATACATCAAAATCCGATATTGAAGTTTATTAATATATAGATTATATTTACAAGTCTGCGTAGAATATATTATGATTAAATGTTTTCTTATTTCCTAGTTGCTAACTAACTTTAATAAATGTATGTATATTATATCTTAATATTTTATCGATTATGTTTGTATATCGTTATCGGCATCGATAAGAGGCACGTGCAAGTCTTAAAGTATTTTGCTCAAAAGCGCTTGAGATTATACATACATATTTATATTAAGAGTTTCTTATAATGTCGTATATATCTGCAGTTACACAGACAACACAAGAAGAATTATTTTCGGCAATGCATTCGAACGGGAATGTGTTAAGAACAATTCTGGTAGATGATGAAGAAGTGGCTCCAAGCCCTTTGGATATAATAGAGACAGATGGCCATGCAAACATCGAACCTAAACATAAAGATACAACTATTTTTATTGGATACAACCAGACGAAGATCAATAAAGAGGTGTTCCTGAAAATAAATTGGGATTCCTATTCTTTCGCAACACGAGGTTTGATGGACGCCGTCTTCGACAAGGAAACAATGGCCAAAAGTACGTTGACGGGCGTGAGTTCAAAACTCAATACGAAAATGCTTGACCCTCGGAAAGTTAGCGATATTGTGAAGCTCGTGCATGACACGTTCCATGTAAGCGCGGGGTCCATACGAAGAGTCATCTCTACCAAATGCTGTGCACTACGAAAGCAAAGCAATTCAAAAGATATGCAATTAATGCATCTCAGTAAGGTACAATGGTTATTTTTATTATTTATATCTTTGTGTTATTCTCATTGCTTTCTTTAATTGCAGCGTAAATAATTTCATAATGATTGAAAAGCCAAAAACAATGAAGTTGAATGGAACGTCGTCATTATTTTTAAGAGCACTAGAAAAATATGCATTTAATTGCGGAAATATATATTCTTCATTTCGAAAATAGGATGTGATAATTATTCAGAACTGCGCACATTTCCATCACATTAAAATTTCAAACAATAGAATGGACAGAGAGTGAGGGGAAGTACAGTTAAATGCAGCTGCGCGCTCGTCCCGGATAATGAAAACACCCAACGTTGAATGCCTGAAAGCGTGTTCAAGTGCGGAAAATGCTGAAAATTATTGTCATATAAAAGTGCTTTTTAAGTACCAGAACCACCAGCACCACCAGCTCATCCAACTTCTACCGAACCGAACCCGAACCACCCTCTTGTGCATTACGAAATGAGCCACTCGTAAACTGTTGGAAATTTTGCAACAGGCGTCAAGGAGAACATGCCACATGCATTGACCATGACTTCCATACAGTGGTACTTGCCTAATGCAAACAGATCACATACCTTTTAAAAGAAAATTAAGCATCTATAAATAAGAAAAGTACTATTAAGCTAACAAATGATCAAGAATTATTTGCACTAAACAAAATGAAGCACGAATAGCAATAAGCAAATGAAGAAAGATAATTTCCATTTAAATTGATTTAATTTTTTATAACAAAAAATAGTTCATGTATGAAGTTTCAATCCTATTTTTAATATAATTATATACGATTTAATTTGCAATGTATAAAGGAATATTTGCAATCATTATATCTATCATTTCAAAAGTAATACACTTGCCTTTAATAATTTAGATGTTATTCTAAAAAGTGGGTTAAGATTCGGATTTAACTCAAAATAATCCGACAAAATGATGGTGAATAATATTGCTGGTAAGTACAACAACATTTAATATGTAGTTAAAGTTAGTCAGTTATTTCTATTATTCCTTTTAAATTGCGCATAAGCTAAAATCTTATCTTATTTCTAATTAACTAACTAACTGATTAACTAACCATATAAATACATATATGTATATATTTTTTTTAGATAAAGACATTGTTTTGGACATAAAAGGACAGGACTTTGTATTGATCGAAAACTTTATAACAATTGCCTAATGAACATAATGGGAAAAAGTGGAGACTGCTTACAATTTGGTAATGCAATAGATCAACATCCGGATAAGGTTGCACATAACACTCGAAATCAGTTGGTTCAAAATGGTTACGAATCCAACGTGAGACCAACTTTGCAGTACTTTAATCCAAGTGGATCTATATTTCAATTGAACTGAGTTAGTTTTGGTCTTTGCCCGGTAAATTGTAACTCTCTCAGTGAAGTATAGTACAAGTACAATATTTTGGAAAATTCTGAGTAAGTTTAATAAAGATTCGATTTCTTTATATGAAATTTGCAATTTTATTTAATTGTATTGAATGTTTTTTAGTCATCTATCTTGCTTCACTGTAGCATGTGGCTAAAATTTCACAATTAAAACTTATTTTTCGACCTTGCTAAAGGTTGATAATCAATTCACACGCCATAATTATCTGTCCCTTTGATGTCGATAATTGTGCAAATTGATTTAAATGTGGCCCAAGCAGATGACCAGGTATAAAAGTCGAAAGTCCTGTCACAATTTCAAATTTAGCCAGAGAAGGTAACATCACAACAGTTATGACAAGCAACGGTAATAAATATGAGAATGACTATTTCAAACTCAACTGGCGGGTGTGGCAACTATTGGGAGCCGTCGACCTGAATCAAATGGACTATAGAAGCCATCAGTTTTGGAGAGCTTTGCTATTTAATGTTATGGTTACTTTAGTATATCCGGTAACCCTACTCATGGCCAGCTTCAGCTTTGATCGACCACTGGATAATTTGATGAACTTTAACATATCCATCACTTCGGTGTCAGCCGTAATGAAATTTCTGATGTACACCAAGCAGCTTAAGAAGGTAATTGAAGTTGAGAAGGTGCTTGCTGAACTAGATAAAAGCGTGGATACTAAGGAGCAGCATGAAATTCACCAGTCAATGACCAACGAGTTACACTTCATATCGAAAATGTTCACATTGGCTTATACAGTTACCGGTGTGAATGCGGAAGGATCTTTTCTATTTCAGGATCAACGCACGTTACCATTTCCCACCTGGTTTCCCTTGGACTGGAAGAACTCAATGTCTAATTATTTATTAGCTTTGATGTATCAGTTCCTGTCGATTACTGCCCAGATTTTACAAAACTTTGTGGATGATCTATTCCCTCCGTTGTTGCTCTGTCTCATTGCTAGAAATTGTGAGCTACTTATTCATCGAATCGCCATCATAGGCTACGATCAAAGTGATCAACGAACCAATGAAAAGCGCCTATACAGCTGCATACGAGACCAACAACAGATCTACAGGTAAGCCTTACTTTCAATTTATCACTTCCTGTTTGTCATTTAACTGGAAAGCTATTCAGTTTTTGACAAACTAATGAAATTTTAAAAACTGTGGATTTCTCAACTACGGACTATTTATATTCCATCCATTTTAGGTTGCTTGAGCTCGCCATGGACATTTTTTCGGGTCCGGTGCTGGTTGAGTTCATTGTGATTGGCATTGATGTGGGGGCTGCGATGTGTGGATTGGTCTTCTATGTGAAAACTCAGCAGGAGCGTCTCTATTATATATCTTTTATCTTTGCGCTATTTCTACAAATATTCCCGATCTGTTATTATGGAACTTTGGTGGAATATGTATTCGATCGACTTCACTATGCAATCTTTACCAGTAATTGGGTTGAACAGAGTATCGTCTATCGCAGGACCGTCATCATATTTTCATATCGAACCCAGAGAGTGCCTAAATTGTTGGCTGGCAACGTTATTCCTATTGCACTGACCACTTTTTTGGCCAACTGTAAGGCGGCCTATTCGTTCTTTGCTTTAATCGCAGACACAAATAGGGTTTGAAACCCTTTATGAAGATATGAAAAAGTTCAACACTTGAATTTGCAGTAGAATTCTGTACAACACTTAATACCAAGCTTCAAACTCTGAATGAATTTATGTTGAATTAAAGCACTGAAATTGCAGAAAAATTATTTCACATTCCTTAAAATAAATGTTTTGCTGTTCTTCAATTTACTAAAATCTTAATAAATTATAAACCACAAGAAACAATTAACACATCCAGAATATGTATATCTTGAAGTTCTTTAAAGTTGTATTAATTTTAGACACTGTTCCACAGATTCCAGACTTACAAACTACAAAGGATATGGTTTCCAAAAGATCAAAAATAATATCCACTTAACATATAAAATAATATGGGGCATATATAAATTTGTATATTGAATATGAACTTACCGTAATCCAGTTATCAAGTTGTTGTCATTCAAGTTAAATTTGTAGAATTCAATTCATATTTTTGGTAGAAGCTATCCAAATTTATTTTAGCAATGGCGATGGAAACGATTTTGGGCATTAAGGGTTCCGATTTTGTAATGTTGGCATGTGATACAATGCAGGTCAAGTCCATAATTTTTATGAAAGATGGTAAGTTTATCGAGTTCTCTTCTCCATTATCATCATTATAATGAACAATATTTTGCAGATCAGTCGAAAATTCATCGATTATCGGATTTCTCAATGTTGGCAGCGATCGGTGACGGCGGTGATACCCTTCAATTTACCGACTATATAGCTAAGCATTTGCAACTCTATAAGATAAACCATGGTTACCATCTGAGTCCACATGCAGCAGCACATTTTACACGCAAGAACTTAGCAGATTATATTCGGACAAATACCAGATATCAGGTATCAATGTTAATGGCTGGATATGATGAGGTTGAGGGACCCGATCTACATTATATCGATTCTTATGGAGCTGCACAGTCCATTAATCATGCTGGACATGGTCTTGGTAGTTTATTTTGTGGCAGCATCTTTCAGAGGTATTGGCGACAGGACCTTAAACAGTCTGAAGCCTATAATATAATCAAGATGTGTATCACCGAGGTGCAAAAGCGTTTGGTCATCAATTTGCGCAACTTTGAAGTAGTTGTTGTGGACAAGAATGGAACACGTCAACTGGAATCGATTAATCCGGCTTCTTACGATGCTGAAGCTTTAACAATCTCGCTTTCAGCTGCTGTTAAGACATGAAATACATATATAGGTCTTTTAAGATACATTAGATAAACATGGATTGAGTCTTTGGAAACTGATATACGTTCATTTAATATCTTTATAGATACGTTCGATGAAGAACAATGTATATGTAGAAAGGAGAATTCCATGTATTTTATTAATGTAGGTTTAAATTCATAAAGATGAATTAGTATTTTCCAGAGAGAAAACATAGATGTCGCATATTTGATCTTTACTTTTTCGAGATAAATGTTTTTGAGAACGTTTCGATTGATGTTTGTTTGATGAAGAGTCAATTTTTGGCAGAGTTGTAGAAGTTTCTTAAAGTCTTAAATGCATAGCTATAAATTTGTAATCTTTTTATTCCAAATTACTCTGTAAGCCTCTCCTTGTCATCTCTCTAGATAGAAAGCTAAACGTCCTTAGGTCCCCCACAATTTGGATGCTTTATAATGCCGCATTTAATGCTGCTTAACTTTTATCGATAAAACTTTTGTGGATTGAGGACAAAAGTTTCAGGGATTAGTTGACAGATGAAGAGAGACAGAGAGTTAGAAATGATGTGGGGGGAGACAGTTGTTGAAGAGATTATATGTAGATGGAAACATCCTTTGGTTGGCTGCGTTCATGTATTAGCATATGTGGCGACTCTTTGTGTGTGAGTGTGGGTTTGTTTGTGCAACACAGTGGCAAACACATGCCTGTTGTGGCAGATGGTAACATCAACTATTGCAAATCGGAAGCAGAAAAGCCAACATGTCTCTATTTCCACATTTGAACAGAGAGAGAGAGAGAGAGAGTGAGAGAACATTCAGTCAGTCATGCAGTCGACAGCAAAACTCATAAAAATCTGCACAGCTTGCAACAAAATGCACTTGGCAACGTCTGTGTGGCATTATGTGGGTTGCATGCAGCATCAACTCATTGGGTTTTAGGTGGATGACTCTAGTATGTCTGCTTGGTTCAGTTGCCTCATGTCAGCAATTGGCCGTCAGCGTTTTTTCTTTCCTTCTTTTTCCTTTTCTTTTTTTTGTTATTTGTTTGCAACAATCGTTGGCATCGCTAATTGGCCGCATATGCCAAAGTGTCACTCTTGGCGAGGTGGCTCCATTTTAGTTGCCTGAAGTGTGCGGTGCATGCAACTGAAGTATTGGATTGATGTCTGCAATGAGAAATAACATCAGGATTTAGCAATTACATATTGAAATGTGTGCAACGAATAACTGTTGTAATTGTTAGGCAGTTTGAAATATATATCAATAAATATCTTTATAAAACATATACTTAATAATAAAGACCTTTCTTTAAATAAATGGAATTGTAAACGATTATCAAATCAATGATAAATAATGAAATAAATAAATAAAGTAATATTAAAGAAATTGTTGTTTGTAAGTATATGAATAATTAACTTTTATTTTTATTTGTGCTTTTTATTAACTGAAAACCTTAAAACCTATTTAAAATATATATTATTGCACATACATATGTATGTATGTATAAAATTTATCAACCAAAGCTTTCTTAACTTTAATATTTCAGTTTTATAATTTAATATGTTTGAATTTTATATTTAATTTAAAATCTATTTAAAATAAAGGTAATCACAGCATTTTACTCTGAGTGTAGTGGCTTACAAAAATCACTCATACGCCTGTTGATACCAATGAGTACTTTGCTTATAACTATAAATCTCAGAGAGGAACAATAAAAAGAGATAGATAGACAGCGAGAGAGTCAGAGATATATAAGTATTCACTTTTAATGTAAACAAATTTAAGCCAAATTCACTTGAGGCACTTTAGTTAAATGAATGCGTTTCTCACACCTTGTAAATGTCTATATGAATGTGCGGAGTAAGGTTAAAACTTTTACTTGGCTTAGATAATGCGCTTGTAAGTTCTCTACTCACTTCCACACCCCCCTATCTCCACATTTGCCCGTGCTCCCTGACTGCTGTTCATCTTGGCCGCTGTTAGAAGGGAGTTGCCAGCAATTTGTGACGTTTAAGGCAGCGACTTCTTGACAGGACATTAACTTGCACATGGATAAGTTGGAAGTGGAACTGTCTAACTGTTTTGTATCTCAAGAATGTGTGTGTGTGTTTGTGTCATACGAATGTTCTTCCCCTTTGTCTCTTTTCTCTCTGATGATGATTCATGATGATGATCTTTGCCTTTGCCATTTGCTTGCAGTTTTCTTTCACATTTTTGCTGTGTTTTTGCCAGAACCATTTGCGTTGTCATTTTTCACTGGCAAATGTCGTGTGTGGGTTGAAGAAGCTTTGCCAGGGTGGGGAGGGGACTGAGGAGGAGGGTGAGGAGTATACTTCTTACAACAAATACTGCCTACTTGCTGTCGTCTTTTGCCCCGCGGCTCTCGCTTTTCGACAGCCTATTAGTTTTTATTATTTGTTGCAATTAGTTTTCGGCCTTGACAGAAACAGAGACAGACTCCAGCTCAGTTTTGTTGTGCTCGGCTTTTATGACACTTTTCTGCGCATTTTTCAACTGAATGAGCGTCATCTGTTGCCGCTGGCCGACAACAGCAACAACAGAGCAACAATAGCAGCAACAGAGCACCAACAACAACAATAAGTGTCGGCCTTGTATCTATGATAAATTATGGCCAAAAGTCAAAGTCATCAATCAGCGGGCCATGTTTTATTTGCTGCTCGTGGCCATTTGCCAAAGCGCTTGACTTTACTTTATGCCACGCCCCCAACCCCCTTTCTGCCCACTACAACGCCTACAACTGATGCAGTGCGACTGTGGGGAGAGGGGAAAGAAGACAGCTGCTAGCTGAAAGGATTAAATATAAATCACAAGTGCGTTGTGTACACTCAGGTGTCGCACATTTCGATTTAATTTTCATTAAAATTCAAGCATAAAATATGCAAAAGGTAAACTGCGGCAACCAATTCTCCCTTCTCTTTTGACCCCAAACGTTGGCCATTAAAATTCCTTAAAGACCTGGCCTGCTCTGCTTTGGCCACGACTCCTTTTCATTTTCGAATGCTTATTAATATTGCAAAGGCCGAGAGCCAGAGATTTGCGGACATTACGAGTATAATGCGGTATATGCGAATTTATGCGACTCGCTTTTCACAGAATTCTCCCTCCCATTTTTCTTTTATTTTCAACATTTTTTTGCCAGCAAGCCCCATAGTCTTCTTCTTGCCTCTTTAATTATGCATTTTTATCGGAGTTTTGGCCAAGCAAAGCGATTTTGGTAGCCAATTTTAGCCACTTGGTTATGGTTATTGCTTCAGCACAGCTCTCAAACGCCTGTTCACATGGCGTATGAGCAATTTATGTCAATGCTTGTCTCATTTAAACTAGAAAATCTGCCACTTGCATCTATTTCTGATACCACACCACAAGTTTCGAGAAAGTGGCAAATTCCTGTGGAATTTCTTTATAGAAAATATGTATTTCATGGAGTATGCTATTATAAAAGAATTTCCACTCCAGTTTTTTCTATTCTTTTGTCGTCTTCATAACATGTAACCTTTTCCTACACCTTTAACAACACCTACGCAGTTTTCTTGACTTTTCTTTCTTTATATTCTTTTATTTTTTTTTGTCATTCTATGGGGACCAAAGTTGGCAGTTGGCGCATGTTTTAGATATGCAATGCAATGCCTTTGGGAAATTAACGTTACATTTTAACGGCAACGGCAATGGCAATGGCAACGTCAACGGTTGCGTTCCAAATGGTTTTCATTGTGGTTAAACTTTAAGGAGCGTTGCCACCTTTTCAAGTGGGAAGCATGTAATTTGCACACTTTTAAGGTGTCCTATAAGCTGAGAGGATACGTGATGGCATTAAGCAGAATGCGACAGAGAGAAGATGAAAAACAAACTTGTATTACAAATCATTAAGCATTTAGTAGCATGCCTCTAAAGCTTAAACCACTTGAGAATTGCAAGCAAGAATATATTCGGTAAAAACTCTTTTAAGTGTATCTATGGAGGGTCTCAATTTAACAGTTTAGCAGTATTATTGAAAAAACGACATTTTGGGATCATATTTATCAACTTTATCGAAAACCTTTCTTTATTTGCGGTGGACTGAACAACCCTTTGTTTAATCCAATTAAATGATACACGAAATGGACGTTAAATGTCGAAACTGCACTTGAATCTGTCATGTAAATGTGCAGTTAAAAATTACATCATGTTTTCGAGCCCATTTTCCCGAGCTCAGGCCGATAAATAGCCTATAAATCACTCAATTTGATCGCGTCGATATTTCTTCCTTTTGTTACAAATTTTATTTCGCTGCATTTTGGCACGCATAAATCAAGCGGCATGAAGCGGTTAAGGGTCGAAGCCAACATGCAACAATACCAGCCTTAAACACCAGACAGAGAGAGGGAGAGGGCATAATTTATGATAGTACTGTGCAGATCCCTACAGTTTAACATGGACCGGAGACAGATGTGACATCAGAAATGACCAGTCCATCTCCTCGGGGAGTGTGAATAAAGTGTTTCGCTTTTGATTGAACACGAAAATATCTATGAGATTGGAAGGAATTTTAATTTGGAATACTTGACAGTATTTATGGCAAGTTGGTAGCTCTCTATAAATTAAATATTCGAATTAAAAATCTGCATATCTGAATTCATTGTACTATTATATATTTCTTAGATTTTTAAGTCACTCATTTAAATCTTTCTGAAATTATGTTTTTCGAGGGTGAATTTTACTGTACTGTAAATTTTTCTGGTTTTTTAATCGTTTCTTAAAATACTTACAGCTCTGACATTCAATTTAAATAGTTGAAAGTTTAAATTGTTCTTTTGAAATTCTTTTCAATAATTGTTATCTATTCTGGAAGATATATTTTAGTATTTTAAAGAAAATGAAATGAATGAAGCCAGAAGTTTTGAAAATGAATTTTGAAATACAGTCTCAGATTTTCATTGGCTCGTTTCTTAAAATCTCTCAGCTCTTTCTTGTTGAAATACTTCCTACAAGTTGACGGCTCTGGCATTGCCTGGAGAATTTTATCCAATAGGATTTGTTAATATAATATTTGATTTAAACAGCTAGAATCTGTTGCTTATTTACAAATACTTTCTAAGGTTTTCAATTGTTGCTTCTATAGTTCTTTTCTTTCCCCATGCCTGTTGAAACATTTCCAGCAAGTTGGCAGCTCTGGAAGCTTGGAGAATACACATTTATGTATTAGTCGAATATATAGAATATTCTATGTACTTAAACTCCTTTTAGATTGCGTGCCGTGTGGATGTGGGTGTGTGTTTGTGTGTGTATATAAAAAAAGTTGCAGTTGAACTTTTCAGCATTTGTCAGAGAGTCAGAGGATTTGTTTGCCTTTGGGGGGGTCCTGGCCAAAGCCAACAGTTTTGCTGGTTGGTCCGTTGGTTCGTTGGTCTTCTTTGCTCCATGTAGTTGTTGTTTTTGTTTGTTTGTTTATTTTTTTTATACGCCCCACTATTTGTTTTCTTTCCAATTTTGTAATTTCAAACTTTTTCTATTGATTTCTTGGCACGCATGAACACCTTCAGCAGCAGCGCCGATGACGACAGCAATTGCTATTACGATGCCAACAACTGTAGATGTGGACGGATGTGGATGCGGATGTGAATGTGGACATGGATGTGGGTGAATCCAAGACAACAGCAAAGTAAAGTTACAAAGTTCCCAAAGGGAGCAGGAGGCGAGCACTCAATTTAAGTTGTTGGCCAACGGATTTGACTTGCAGCTGCTACTGCAACAGTTTCGTGCTGACCATGCGTGGAAATGCACAAAATATTTGATAGAAACGAAAGAAAAGTACAAAAAAAATGCAATAAAAACAAACACACAAAAACTATAAAAGATGGAGAGAAACTTTCTAATGCACTTAACACTCCAACACTCTATTTCGCAGTTCCAAAAACTTGCGAAGGCATTTTGCTACATTTATTAATGTGTCAATCGGATTGAACATTTCCTTTATCCTATCCCTAAATTGTGAATATAAACGGTAGGTTTTGAAAGTATTTGCATTAAAGATCCAAGCGAGATTAATTATTTAAAATTGTACTATTTATGGTAAAGCTAAGATCATCTGAAGTATATCAACAGCTTTTAACTGGAATTATGTAGAGAATAAATACAATTTAAAAATGTTAACATGGAATTAACATCATCATCACACATAATCAAATTAAAGCTATAATTAAATAATAGAATTAATCGAATAATTAATCTAAAATATTTAAGATTTATACTGCATCTGATATTCTTTTCTCTTATTCTTTGCTTTAATTTTAACAAAAAATCTTTGAATAAATCGCGGAAGTTTTTAAATTTTTTTATTTACTGTATAACATATAGTTTCGGTACTTAAGATCGATAGCATATTTTACTTAACAATAATAACTGACTAACTATTCACATTCACCTTTCAAAAGTCTCTTTTCCACTTTCTTGTCTCTTTCATTTGCTCTCTGGGGCTCCGCATGAATATTCAAAAGCTTTGGTGACATTTGTAGCCCACAGTTGCGACTGCTTTCGAAACTACAATGTTCAGTGAGTGTTCATCAAATTTTGCAAACAAATTATAAAAGCAAAAGTCGGAGCACAAAACGATTACATGACTCGTACCCCCAATGGAAATCAGCCAACAAAGTAATTCCTTCAAATGCTCTTCCCCATGCTTAATGGCGATTAGGTAAATGAAAACATTGCGTGCTGGCGACATTTTATACGACAGGGAGGGAAAGGAATGGAAGGTCCACTATATACGATGGTTTATTTGCTATATTTCATGCCTGCCTACACTTATCTTCAATTGTTCATCACACCCAACAGGGTGAACAGGGACAGGGACTGGGAGTAGGACTGGGACTGGGACTGAGTTTTTGGTCTGGGGACTAGGAAATAAAACTGAGGGGCTGGACAAATGTCATTTGAGTTGGCAGCGTGCTTCGATTCGACTTTTACGTCCTAATTACTCGCACAACACAAAAACACCACTTCAATTTGAATTAAAATGAGTGCCACACCACCACGAAAAACGTTACTGGGATTTTCCCATTCATGTCCATGGACAATGCTGGGTCACAGTTGGCGCCACAGTTTTTAATTACCGCCTACACAAAATTGCCGATGCCGCTTCCATTTTCCAACCACAACACACACAAAAAAAAAATATTCTATTAATTGCCAACTGTGCTCAAGCGTTGCTTGTAATGGTTTATAATCGATTTAAGCAGCGCCATTATGGAGCCCAGTCTAAATTGCATTTTCGACTGTGACAAATGGGCTTTGATTATACAAGTTAAGGAACATTCAACATTGTGTATTAGGTATGTTAGTTATAAGGGCTTCAACTTGCAGAGGGCAAGTCTAAGATATAGTCTAAAGTCAAGCTTTCAATTGGTTCAGTATATGGCGCTTAGGCCTTTTCTTAGCTCCCAATTTGCATACTTCTGTCTAAACTAAACAGTTTTCCATCTGAAGAACCTCTTTTAACATCGTTTAACTTAAGGTTTCTCAAATGTTTCTGCTGCGTTTATTTTTCTTTCCTTCTACTTTATCAATTTGCTGTTTTCTTCTTTGAGTCAGTTGTTTTTGCGCTGAATATTGGAATAATTTACTTGTTCATTGCTAACAGAGGCAAATCAATCGATATCTTGCAAGAGTTTTCCCTTTTTGTTTTGGTTGAGTTGCGTTGCGGTTCGTTTTGCTTTTCAAAGTGAACTTCCAATTAGAAGCTGTTGCGTGTGTTGCAATTGACCATCAAAATCAGTCCATAAGAGACATATCTCACTCTAACTATCTCTTTCTGTTTGTCTGTTTCTCTCCCCTTCTCTTTTTCTGACTGAGGTTAGCTCGTTATTGTTGCCACTGGCTTCGCCGTCAATTGCAGCTGACTGCACCACAAAATTCAACGCAATTTGTAAAATGAAATTGATTCAATTGATTGTTGACTTCGCCAAACACACACACATTTACACACACATGTGTGTGTGTGTTTGTGAGTGGCATTGTCCCTTATAAAGCAATGGATGCCATCCTACAGGAAGCAAAATGCCAACGACGGTGACAGGTGTCTGAGGGGTGAATGTGTTCAATGTTGTTATCCTTTGCTTTACTCTGTGTGTGTATATGTGTGTGTGAGTGTGTGAGTGTACAAGTGTGTGCGTGTTTTGCACTTTGCTTGATTAAATTTCAATATTTACTAAAATGTCGCTGAACTCTTTTTGACAGCTCTGTAAATTTCATAACCAGAATGGACATAAAATATGGTCAACAGTGTGTAAATTTGAACATGACAAGGACATAAAAGGACATCAGCACATACACACACACACATTGAGACCGAGACAACGAGCTGAAAGCATTCAATTCTGTTTTATTATTATTTTTCTTTTTTGTTTGCTATCCCACTCACCATTTGTTGTAGTTTGTCATGTCTATTTGTCCACAATAGTTTCATTACATCGTAGTTCCGAGATCAAAGATAACAAGCTTATCAAGCGATATTGCAATTAATCAGAATTGTATAAAAGGGATTTCCTTTCGACACTAGAATAGGATGAGCACATAGTAAAAGTCTCATTCTTTGGCTTAAAATAAAACTATTCATACTAATCGAATACATTACAAAATAATAAAAGAAAGAGCTTTCGTGTTAGAATATTAATAGAAACTATCTGATGACTTTCATTTATAATTGTCAAGGTATTTTTAGACCCAGTACTTTAAAAAAGTACAAATGGGTCTATTAAGTTTGTGCAAAAAAATGTGCGTAACAGGCAGACCCCATAAAGTATATATATTCTTGATCAGCGTCAACAGCCGAGTCGATATAGCCATGTCCGTCTGTCTGTCTGTCTGTCCGTCTGTCTGTCTGTCCGTCTGTCTGTCTGTCCCTTTTTGAGTTCCTAGATCTCAGAGACTATAAGAGCTAGAGACACCAAATTTGGCATGTAGGTTCATCTATATCTTGCATTGATCAAGTTTCGCAAAATTTTTAAGACGAATTACAAGAGAACCCTTAAAACTAGCGCCTTGATTTTTGGTATATATAATATTCACTATAGTCCAAACCTGTCCTGAAAATTTCATTCCAATCGGTTGATAAACTCGGAAGTTATTTAACTAACAATGTTACAGGTAAAAGGAAGAAAAAGAGACGCTAGAGACCTCTATGTTTATCAAGTACGCAACATTGAAGAACAATCTTTAGTGAACGCTTTGCACTCAAAAAGTACTGGGTCTCCTACTGTCGAGCTTGCTCCACTGTAGCTTACTGCATTTTTTTAAAATATATATTGCAATAGAAAATGTGTCAAGGAAAAAAAACATCTAGAAATTCCAAAAATTCTATTCATTTAGTTTTTAGTTTTATAAATTCAAACTTAAGTTAATACGAAAAATTGAGAGCAAATAAGTTTAATCTGTGCTATTCACATTTCAAATTTATGTTGCCTTCCTACTTAAGTGATAAGAATGTACATGCGTACAAATATGTATATGAGATGTTGAAAAGTTTTCATGGTAATATGATGATACTGATGCCCATGGACATAAGGTGCGCGAAAGAAGTAAATGGGACAGTACGTTGTAAGGAATAACAACTTAACCGTTTAATATATTTTCAAAAAACAAATTTTTATATTAACTTAATAATATTATGAATAGACTTTAACATAATTAAATAAAAAAAAAATTAGGGAAATTAAGAAAAAAATTAAGACAAAATATTCTGAAGCGAAATAAGTAAGTGGGACAAATTCAATATTTGTATGTCAAAACTTAAAAAAAAGCAAAACAAAAATGTTTAAACTATAACAATATCTTAAATAGTACACTCTTTGTTGTTCAACACCTTCACTATCCGTTCTGGCATTGAATTGACCAAGTTTTGGAGCATATGTATATCCGAAATCTCCCATTCTTGTATAATGGCTTCTTTTAACTCTTTTAGAGTTGAAAATTGCTTCCCGTTGGCGAATCCGGTAAAACAAGATGGCCCAAAGATTTTCAATCGGGTTTAGGTGCTAACTGCGTGCTGGCCACTCTAAAAGAGGAATTTGGGATTCTTTAAAATAAGCCTTAGTGAGGTTTGGGGTACGGATGGGTGCATTATCCTGCTGGAAAATCCAGGTATCACCGAAATTATCCTCTCCAAAGTGCACTAATACAGTCTACAAGAGCTCCACATAATTTTGTGCAGTCATTTTATGCGTTATAAAACACATGGGTGTCTTTCCATTGCAGCCGAACTCAACCCATATCATGAGAGACCCTACGTTGAAATTTCTGGACACGTGGACTTTTTTTGGGCTTCGTACATCGCTGTAATAACAGCGGTAGCCATCAGGGCCATCTAAATTAAGCTTTTTATCGTCGCTAAAAATTATATTTTTCCATTCAGTATCCCAAAATTTATATTTGTTGGCAAACTGCTATAGAGCAGGTTTGTGCCTAGGCAGTAGTTCCGGTTTTAACCGTTTTTTCTCATACGAAACATTCTCGGAACTCTTTAAATTTGTTGCACATATCTCGTGGATATCGGTAGAGACAAATTGATCCGTATTTGGGATGCGCTGATATTTTCCTTGACCGCTAGATTTTTTATTCGCCTTTTGTCCCGGTTGTCAACCAAGGGTGGGCGCCCAGAGCGGAGTTGTTTCCCATGATTTTCTGGGATCTTTATTAATTTTTCCACCTTGTTTTTATTTCTGCCAACCTTGACTGCAATTTTGCGTATTGACATCCCCGAATCACGCAGTGCCAAGATACTTCCACACTCGATATCAGTTAAACGGCCAAAACTTGACTTTTCTTAACAAAAAAAGCAATTGGGAGTTGTTACAAATAATGAATTTAGTTAAAACTCACTTATTTTTGTTTGTTTTAATATTCTGAACAGAATTCAATATAAAAAGTTCAAATTCCACGTGGTCAACCATTCGCAAATAAAAACAAACTAATCTGTCCCATTTACTTATTTCGTTCGAAAACTCGACGTTGTCTTCTATAAATAAACATAACTTAAAAACCTTGCGGTACTTTTTCGAAATTCTTTGCCTACCGCTCAAGCACACTATAAACGAAATATAGTGGTAAAAGAGAAACCCAAGAATTGCATCCTGCGGTTAATACAGGGCGCTAAATCTTTGTCCCATTTACTTATTTCGGGCACTTTATAGTAGAATCAGCACTAAGCGACAACTTTATTCCAGCTAAAATATAATAATCAGCTTTATTACATGTACTACTATGAAAGAGTGGTAAATTTTGAAAATGAAACTCATTATATTCGGAATGTTCACAATGATATATCAACGCAAAATATGGCAATAATATCCAACGAGAGAGCAAAAGAAGTACTTTTTTTTCTCCCACACTCCAATTACCCAGATCGAGTTGATACTAATAGACCACTTCTTGGAATTCGCCTTAACAATTATGTTGTTTTCTCAGCACACTCGGATCCTAAGCCTTCGCGAAGTGAAATTAATCTCAGTGTTCAAAAAGTTGCTCACTTCATGGACAGCGAGTGTCATCAAACAAGATGGATTCTAATGGGCGATACCAATCTAGAACCTGATTTCGTACACGTTCCTCGAGATACTCAAACTTGCTTCTATAGTAAAGTCATTCCAAATACGGTAACTAAGCCGCCAACCGACCGATCTGGCGGACCTGGCCGAATAATCGACTATGGGATCTACGGAGGACCACTTAACTGGCAAGGACACCTTGCAGCTCAAACCCAGTTGGATCGTTTTGGCAGTGATCACTTTCCAGTAATTATTGGACCTCCCACTGTACATTTATATGGCTAAAATTAAATAAAAGATTATTTCCTATTACAGTTAACTATTGAATACATTTTTTAATATGTTATAATTTGTAATAAATAAAAAAATTGCAATAATCGAAATTCAGATTATTTTTATTCGGTATAATTATTTTTCGATTCGACTTCTCTGACATGAGATAAGAATAAATAAGTGGATTACAAGAGAATTGTTTCCGGGTTTCAGTTGTTGTCGACTTGTGAAATAATCGGGAATTTTTGAAATGATAAGGGTTCTATTTTTGGTTTAATTATAGGTTAAAAATTAACAACAACCATATAACAAAATTTCTATAGAATTTCGAAATTTTCCAGATAGGGCTTATGTATTTAGCATTCTATAGTAAATAATGGAATTTCAAAGAAGCTTCAAGTTGTCAAGAACAGAGCGTTGATAAAGAATGCTTCATAGTAAGAATCGGAAATGCCAATTTTAGCTAGTTATTTAATTGTTATATATGTAAATTTGAAATCTTAGTTAGCTAGATATTAATTTTATAAACATACACATTTAATATCTTTGGAAAAGATTCATTACACACAAATTCTTATGGAGCTTAAGCCTAGTTTGTCAACACAACAGACGTATAAATGTTTGATTCTTGGTGATTCGGGTGTTGGGAAATCAACATTTTTGCGCAGACATGTGACTGGTCAATTCAAAGCTCAACATGTACCCACTGAGGGACTCATGGTTTACACTCTGCTGCTCCAGACCAACTATCAGGCGTTGGCTCTGGAATTGTGGGATGTGGCAGGCGATGAGCGACATGGAGGACTTCACAATGGTTACTTTTTCTTTGCCAAATGTGCGATCATAATGTTCGATCTGAACGTGCCACGTTCAGCGATCAATGTGGCTCGTTGGTTGCGATCACTCGAGGAAATCTGTGGCAAGCAGTTACCCATTGTTATCTGTGGCAACAAGGCGGAGTTGGATCGCATACCCCTTAATATTCTTTATCGGCAACAGGGTAACCTTGACTATTGTGAAATGTCGGCTCGTGTTGCATGGAACATGGAGGCGCCTCTTGAACTTCTCTGTCGACGTCTTCTACAACGCAACGATCTGAAACTTATCTCTCAGCCGACTTTAAGCCCAATATTCAACTATTCCTATGATGAGGTGGAAATGAGACAACAAATGGAGATAGTGAGACAGAAGATATTGCCAGCAAAGAACGAAGAATTTTTGAACCACGAAGCAGGCAATTTGAAGGATTGTATTATACTGAATTAGTCGCAAAATTTTAATTTATCTAAAAATAAATTTTATGTGAATTTTCATGTAGTGTATATAAATGTATAACTTACTTAAGAATTAAATGTTTTGTGAGTATTTTTGTCAATACAATATAGACCTGAAAGTAAATAAGAAACAATGAATTTACAATTTAAAGTTAAAAGTGAAAGTGTTCTTTAACGAGGCGAATATTTTCTAATAAATTATAGGTAGACTAGCGATTTATTCCATCACTATTCGCGCAACAGGCAGAAAGAGGCGCCTTCGCTAATTGAACAACAAAATTTCGATTCCTTGACAAGTCCATTTATCAGATTTCTCTGCAACACAAGCAACACAAGGACGAATCGAGTTAACAGTCTGAAATTGTTATTGCAATAAGGCAAATAAACGTCAAATACGCATTCATTGAAAAGTATCCTTGAAGCATTGATATACAACGATAAAATCGGACAGATGAGTTGGCCAACAACACACACATACACACACACACACACACTTTAATACACACAATGCCAAGAAATTCGTGTGGCAAACTTAATGGGACCACGCCCACCGCCCACACTGTACACATGCAAATCCAAGGCACTTGAAGCGAAGCTCGATTGTCCCTTTTCTATTTTATTATTTGCTATTTGTGTATGAAGTCTCTGACCACTTGGCTGCCTTCGGAACCCTACCCCTGTTTCCTACCCTGTACCCCCCTTTTGTTACTCCCTCTTTCTCTTAACCTTTGCCTCTCTATGCTCTTCAAGTTACTGCTGTCTCTGAGCACTATGGACCTTTTTAATTATTTTGTTTTAAATACTTGTTATTAAAAGTTGCAACAATTTTCATTTATTTTATTTATACGTTATATTTATAAGTTAGAGTTTGAGTTTGGGGCTTTCGACTTGTTTTGCGGCCAATCTAAATGCAGTCTTATGCAAATTTATTTCTGATCTTATCGTATCATTTTCAGGTAGCCTTTGTGTAGTTCTGAATTTATTGCTTGAGTTGTCGAGGCAGGCGCGGAAATGAAATCAATTATACGCCCAGTTGGTCATTCGCATACACGAAAGGAAATCGAAATTATTCGAATATTAATAGTGTCCAAAATCAAAATTTGTGTAACAGGCAGAGACTTTAAGAGCTAGAAACTACAAATTTAGTGTGTTCAACTAATGCTTGCCCAGGTCAAGTTTGTTTTAAAATTTTGCCCTCTGCCTTTGGAATCGAAGAACGAAAAGTCGAATTACAAGTCATGATACAAAATGTAGTTTGAATCTTTCCTAAAAATGTCATCTCGATCAGATAACAAACTCGGAGGTTACTCAAAAAACAATATTTCACAGCGTCTAGCAAAAGGAAGAAGAAGAGACGCTAGCTCAACAAAAAACAAAGTTTGCGGTTTGTTTGCTTTTTCACCACTGAATAGTGGCTTTTCACCACTACTTGCTCTTTCCCATAAGTGCAGGGTCACCTACTAACGAGCTTACTTTATGTAGCTTAATGGAACTTTTATTTTTGATTTGCAAGAAAATTATAACACTATACACAAACTTTGTTAAAATATTTAACTTTTTTACGAATATGAATATTAGAGTAACTAATTAGCGACATTAGGATAATTTAAGACAAGCTGATCAATTGAAAAGGTCCAATGTTCAGTTCTTTGGCCGTATCATCATAACGGCCTTTTTTAGGAGTACTCCATTCCCCGAAATGTGTACCAAATGATGCCTTTGCCCCAGGTGTTGTCTTTATATCTTCCCATCAAGTTGCTGTAAAAGTTAAAGTTTGCTAACAAAGCTTTAAACAATGAATACCATAGTATACATACCTTAAGCTACAATTATTGTACCACCAGGCGCCACTTTGCCATTTTGCACAATTGCCCTCGTATTTATCATTATCCCGGTCAAAAGTGGAAAATTTCATACCACGATGTTTTGAAAGTAAATCGCCTGCAGATCCACTGGCTTTGCCCAGAGTGTGTAAGACATATTGTTGATCCTCGTCCCCAATTGCAAATTCATCATATGTCTCAAACCTTTCGTCTCCCTCAAAATCCTCGAGAACTATTAACAACTCCTGCTTTCTCTCTTTAGTTAGTGCATGAATTTTATCCAAACCCAAAAAGAATTCGCCATTGAGATCTCCAAATCCATTTTTGTAGGCATTCCAGTTCCTATAAAAGTCCACGCTGCCATCTATGCGTCTCAATAAGATAGTCCATCCTCCATCTCGAGTAATCGCATCACAGGCAACTTTAAAAGGCTGACTACTAAATCTGGTGATGACTGTTTCGAAGATCCCACTAAACTTCGCTTCACTACAATTACGTGAATTAGACAATGAATTGAATTTATCCGATCTCTGCTGATCAAGCTCTTTCATTTTCTCTAGGTCTACTTTTATTGATTTTATCTCTGTTGCCTTAAGAACTCCATCTTCCTTCTGAAGCTCAAGCTCCTCTTTGAGAGATTGAATATCAGACGTATTAACAAAACTTTCAAACAACTTTCCCTGTCCATTTATCAGATTTCTCTGCTGCTCAAGCTCCGCTTTAAGAGATTTAATGTTGATTCTTTATCTTTATCATTTGCCTTTTGATTCTCTAGGTCTGTTCTAAGAATTTATGTCTGCGCCTTAAGAATTCCATCTTCCTTCTGACGCTCGCTCCTTGAGAGTTTGAATATCAATTTATTTATAAGTCCATCATGTCCATTTACCGCTTTCCTGACGCTCAAGCTCCTTTTTGAGATATTTAATGTCGGCTGTCATAACAAGTTTATCCAACAACTTCTCTTGACGATCCTGAATATTCAGTGTCTTTAAAACTCCATCTATTAACTGCTGCTGATGTTCCTGCTGGGCTCTAAGCAGTTGATTAGCTTATGATAATATCTACTATATTTGAAAACTTACCTCAACTCGGATAATTGTGTACTCATAGAAAGAAGTAACTTGGTTTCATTAAATTCGGATTGAGGAATTCCATCAGAGAATGAATTTATTGTATTAATCACAAAGATTGTATAAATTATTTTCTGCAACATTTTGCAACTGAACTTTACTGAATGCCTGAGAAGACTGAATAAGTCACATTTGACTTGGGTTTTTATAAGCGATAGTCGAAGACACATACATTGTAACATTAGATTATATACAGACTTGACCCGATCTGACTTTAGCTTCGTGGAATCCATTTTGTGCAATTCCTGAAAGCATGTTATCAGCAGATTTATTTCGTAAACAATTTAATCAGTGAACAACTTGATCACTTGTTCGACAGAAAAAAGAAATATATATTTGAAACTTTATGAAATTGAAATATATAAAAAAAAAACATTATTGTACTAATGGCGTAGTAATCTAAGATAAAACGATGTTATTATTAATTGTTTACACATTAGAAATATAATTTAACAATAAAGCTTGCAAGGAACTGAATATATGTATATGTATTGTGAAATTTCCTATTTAATTTTAATAAATACCTTTTTGATGTCCATAACAATAAGTTAAAAAAGAATCTCAAATTTTAAATATATATTTATGTCTAATTTCGTGATAACAATACAGTAGCATAAAACACAACTTGGAACACTATAAAATACCCTGCTTTTATTTTCATCAAATTATTCTTAGTAAAATTCTTCTTTATATTAATCAAATTATTCTTAATAAAAATGCAAGCTATGATACGGATAAAATTGACTATTAAATTAAATGAAAAGGTTAAAAATATTAGTTTTAAATAAAAATTATACTTAGTACTTTCGTTGGTTTATTTTTGACTAAGAAAGGTATGTCAAATATGTTTGCTTAGATTAAAAATGTACTAAATTGATTGTCAAGCCAATTTGTCTTGTTGGCAGCTCACAAATTACTCATCAGAAAAAGCCGAGAACAGAGTTCAAATAGTTCAATTCTCGGGTCTAAAATGTTTTATGTGGTAATCTTAATTGTTTTAGTTGTGTTTGTTGTTATTATTATTATTGTTGTTGCTGTTAATGTTTTGATAAGCGTTCGTTTTGTTCAATTTGAATGGGAATATTTGAATACGAGTATGTAGTGAGCAAATAGACGACTTGAACTCATATTTATACTCATAGTCACACTCACACTCATTCCCTTATTCGAGTGAACTACTAAAATATTCGTAATTGCACGCGATGTTTACACGAAACGGTAAAAGTAAAAACAAATTTCATTCAATATTCCCCTCGCCAAACTTGACGACGGTAACGCTGGCGAAGAGAGAGGGGAACAGGGGGAAAGGATGTCAGGTGTGTTTGGCAATTAAAACAGAAACATTTCAGCAATGAAAATAAACGTGTAACTGTTTTTGTCGTCATTTTCCAACCATACTCCTATCCTCTCCAGCCCCAATTCAAATGAGGCGTTAATTGTATTTACACAGCAGTTATGGCGACCATTTGATGAGTACCCATTGAATGTACGAATGAAAGAATAAAAAATACTCATTGAATCATTCGTTGGAACTTTTACTTTACGATCCGCTTATCAATTGCAATTCGTCATTTAAGTACTGTCAGTTTAATAGTTCCACAAAGTGGATTGTCAAGTTCTTGCAAATAAGAAATGTAAGATCTGGAATAACTTTAGTACGAAGCAAATTAAATAGATAAATAGATGAGGTTGCAATTTTATTCATATTTTATTAGATTTTTCTTTAACATAATTCACAGATGCATAGTAAGGCAATAAACTATGAATACTATAATTAAATCTACTTATATAAAACTCTTTTGTTCTAATGGATTTACTGACTGATTCGCTCATCATTGTGTAGCCAAAATGGGAAGAGCTATGGCAGTGAAATTTGTATATAGCTTTTCTTCCCTTTTCCTATATAGTGTATATTGTTTTATTATAATTAATGAAAATATTTACCAAATGGACTGAGCAGTAACTTTTTTAAAACAGTAGAAAATGAAAAATTGGTATCAGCTTGAGTTTTACACCTGTTCTGTAAAGTAAGTAGTTAAATATCCGTATGTTATTTAGCATAATCAATCAATCAATTTAATTGTTGATTTTAACATATAGTAAATAAGAGATAAAAGTCTTTTCAGTAATTATTACGATTATTATTATACTCAGTTAGAAAGAATTTATTACATTTTCTCCAAAGTACAAACGCATTTAAAAGTGCTTTTTATTAATATTCCATATAGAATTGTACAAAAACTATAACAAAGAGAATTGATGTAATGCAGTTTGTATACAATTAATTATATATTATTTTACTACTGACAAAAACTTTATGAAATATTGTGAGGCAAAAACACATACAATTATATGCAATGTTGGTTTGGTTTGTTAGCTTTGTTAACTGTTTAAGTTTTCGTTTTAAATTGAATATATACAATTTGTTAGTTTATGTTTAAAGACCTTAAAAGTTGTGTGTTTTTTCACTATTGCTGGTAGCATTTCAATAAGGATTTCAAATAGACCGATGTAGCTGCTGCTGCCAGACAAATGTATCTCGGATTGACAGAGGAAAACGCAAGGCTTGACATGATACGAGTGGTAGGCACTGTAAAAGCTGTTGCTGACTGCAGCTTGAGTAGTCGAGGGATAATAGTTGGAACAGGGGATTGGGGGCAGAGGACAGGGAAAGAAAATGGGGCTTGGATACGATTTGATTCGATCCTTTTGCGTGGGCGGGCAGCGCAATTGTCAATTCCATCAATCAAGGACGAGTGACATTTGAGTTACCATTGCAAGTTGAGAACTACATTTTCTGGTCCGGATGCTGTAATTGATGTTGACTACGGGAGAGAGATAGAAGCAGATGGAGGGGTGGAGAAATTAGTAACATAACCGGATTTCACATTTTCAAATGCAAAGTATTTTCAGAACTGAATAAAGGCTTTTCATTCACTGGCAACTTCCGTGGCCCAGCGCAATAAAAGGCATTTGACAAAAGCGGAAAGCCGAAAGAAAAGAAAAGCCAAACAAAGAAAAACAACAAAATGAAAATAAAAAGGACACAAAAACGTATGGCCAAAATGGATAAGCTTTTCCCTTACCCATGGGTAATCGAGGGAACCTCCTTCTGCTTTTTTCTCGGCATAGAAAATGGCATTACTTTCAGGCTGTCCTTCTGCCTTCATTCAACATCCTTCCGAGCGCACACAGAGAAGAAAAACTTTTCCCTCTTTTTGTGCTGGGGGAGCGTTGGGTGACTTAAATAAAATTTGTTGATTTTATTGAAAAGTGATGATGTGTCAAATTTTTTATCGCATTACCAGCGCGAACGTAGCTCTTATTTTGCTTTTAACCTTGTCATTTGCATAAAATTCGCATTCAATAGACACATTAGCATTTTTAATGGTCTGCTGCCCGACTGGCCCCCTCTCTCCCCCCCCCCTACCCCTTGTTGACCCCTCATTGAAAGTCATTTGGCCAACGAGTCTTCGGTCAACGTCAAGTCACGCCTCCAAAATTATCAATGCCAAACACGTTTGGGGTTGAAGCTTGTCAAAAGAAAAAGAGAAAATAAAAAAAAAATGAAAACCTTGGGAAAACCCATTGCAAGTTCGACGCAT
>JAWNMD010000562.1:0-13748 GCA_035044365.1 Drosophila neotestacea
TAATCTAGTTGATGGAGATTATCAAAAGAGACTTGTTTTATAGTCATAGTCTCAAAAAAAATAAAAAAAATATATATAAGGCAACAAAAACACCTTCTCAACACAAAAAAAAATGGAACGCGGCGTATAAGAGACACAAGTTCGCGAGAAAGCTTCGATTTAACCTCAACAAACGCTTCATCAAAAAGTGTGCGCGCATCGGTTTTGAATTCCAACAGGTCAAGTTTCTCCAAACTAGTCTGGGCCGCGTTGAAATCAGCCTTCATATGATCCAGCAGTTCAAGGCGCACCGAGAGATCTGCTTCATCCAAGGCGGAGACTGTGTCATCATCAAGATACGAATTTAAAGCTATTAGTTGTTTTTCTTTTTGCTTGAAGTTGTTTTTTAAAGCTTTTGCTTTGTAAAAGTCATGTTTACTTTCAGCTGTATCAGGCATATTTTTATGATTTTTTTTTTATTTCACAAGCAAAGAATATTAATATTCACTACATAGACTCACTGCACAAAATATGCGTTTTGACACCCTGTTTATGATGTTCTGTACAGCTCGAATGTAGCGGTAAAAATTTTGTGCCCTTGGCAGCGGTCGTTGCTACCCAAAAAGTAACGTTTGTTTTGCAAATGTACTTGAGGTTATGCACATTAACTGTTCCCGCACGAAAGATCACAAAGCAAAACGTATAAGAAGGATTGTCAAATGTACATTTATTTATTACCGACTTGTAACAAATAACCACGAATGAATGTATGAATTGTTACCGAATTGTAACAAATTAAATGACCAAGAAAAATTTCAACTTTATAAAAACAAAATAAAAAAATGCAGTAAGCTACGGTGGAGCAAGCTCGACACCTGCACCTGCTTGAGGAAATTTTCCATCCGTTAATCATAAAAACGGAGTTGGAGCTCATTGTAGCCTTTGTAGAAGCTGAAACATTTTTCGTATGCATTATCCAATAATTTTGTTGATAAAAACTTTCTTCCAGGAATGCTGTCTCCATAAGCAAGTATTAATTTTTTCACAAAATTTTTAAAATATATACATTATCAACTATTCTCAGAGGAATGTTACATCCAAAGAAAAATTGGGCCAATGATTCGTTAATTGAATCTTCTTCTTTTTGTGATAACACCAGTTTACAGCCATTTTTCGATTTAGCAGTAAATATTTTTTACACATAAAGGGGTACAAACAAAAATTCAAAAAGTAGATAAATCATGTTAAGGAGGTCAAAATCTATAAAGGAAAAATACTAAGGTCTGAAAGGCAGACACAAATAAATATTTTGAAAACTAGTGTAATCGATCAATAAATTGATTAATAGAGGTGGCTTTTCGTTTTGAATTTAATTTCTTCTTGTTGCTGGGACTTATGCTAGGTTTACATTGAGTGGCACAGTCAAAGCATCATACGCCTCTGCATAGGACAAAGTCTGCAGCCAGCTCATTGCAACCGGCAGATCGTTGCATTGATTGACAGCCTGGCACAGCGCGTCAGGGGTGCATTTGGGCATCTGAGCCTTCCAAATTTGAATTACCGATTGTAATGCCCAAATGCACCCCTGACGCGCTGTGCCAGGCTGTGTCACTCAATGCAAAATAGACTAAAACCAACCGAAATGATAAGGATAATATAGTCAGATGTATTTGACTTAAAAGGACAAAGAGATTGAAGGCCCTTTCCTAACTGGCCAACTGGAAGTGACCTAGTTGGGTACTAAATAAAACTATCATTAAAAACAATTATTTTAAAACCTACAATTATCCATAAGGACGTTTTTAGTTAGTACAAAAAAAGGCCACTTAGTTGGGCGCCAAATCGTGGTGAAATTGCGACAGCTGATGCCTACCCTACTACCATGATCACCTTTTGCCGTAAATCCGGTGATCCCTATATCACGGTCAAGTGCTGCAAAAACATGATAAACAGATGCAAGACTCCAAATTTAGCACATATTAGGGTATGGTTTCTTAATATTTTGTTTATATAATTCATGGCCTAAGGACAGATTAGATTTGTGACATTTAACTATTCAAAAATTATTTAAATCCAAATTTAGAAGTGGTTCAAAAGAACTTACTTGTCGTTGAAAGTTGTTTTTTAGAATTAAGTCTGGCAGCTTGATTACTTATGTTTCTATGCGCAAATCGACTTCATCATGTGCAATACAACCCAAGAAAGGTGGAACATATGCCTATAACTCGACTAAAATATTCGGACTTCCAATTGGGTATTGCTTAGTAGATCAGAAAAAAAAAATAGTTGCTTCAAAAGGATACTAATTTATGGGCGCCATATAAGCATATTGTAATAATATGAAAATTAAAATATTAACAATGTTAAAATATGGTCTCAATCACTAGTTAAAATTTTACCAATACCAAATTTGGTATTGATGTATGAAACTGTATTAAACACACAATCTGTGAGTTTGGTTGAGATATCTTGAGAAACCAAAAAGTTTTCATAATAAATTTTGATTTCGTGCCGATCGTTCCTATGGCAGCTATATGATATAGTTGTCCGATTCGAACCAAATTTAGTTAGGATGTACCATATATAACTGTGTCAGAAACACAATCTGTGAGTTCAGTTGAGATATCTCGAGAAAAAAAAAGTTACAATCAACTCTATAGTTTCGAATTTTCAAAAATATGAACACCTAAAGCTCAGAGATTTCAAGAGCCAGAGACACCAAACTTGGTATGTAGGTTCATCTACTAGTATCTGGCCCAGACGAAATTTGTTTTAGAATTTTGCCACGCCCCTTCCGCCCCCGTAACCTGAAAACCAAAATTTCGAAGTACAACTACAAGAGCACCTTTTAATGACAGCACTTTGATTTTTGGTACACATAATGCACACTATGGTTAGACGCTGTCCTGAAAATTTCATTCCAATCGGATGATAAACGCAGAAGTTATTCTAAACTAACTAACAATGTTACGGGCAAAAGAAAGAAGAAACTCTAGCGACCTATGTGTTAATTAACTAATCTTCGTAGTGGCGCCCAGGTGCTCAGGTGATCGCTAGTCAAGATCAACTACTTAAAGCTGGCTGTGGCCATACTTTTCACAAGGATTGCTTTAAAACTTAAGTAGGCCTGAGAATAACTTGTCCAGCTTGCAGACAGTCGATATATCAAGCCTTTGCTGTTGTTAACTTAGACCAACCTTCAGGTTCTGCAGCTCAGCATTCTTCAACATTACAACAAGAAGTTGTAGGTTGTTCGTCAAGAACAAGAGGACCGACTTTTTCGAAACAATACCAAACAAGGTCCCAATCCAAAACTTTAAAAAATACTGATCCTAACATGACTAATAATAATCCTACTTCTGATTCTGCAGCAGAACCGCAGAAGATACAAGCCTAAGAAATTTTAGATAGTCATCAAAGATTATCTGAAGCTATTGCAGAAGCTGTTTCAGTCGCTATGAGTTAACATGCTGCTCAATTGACTCAAGCGATATCTGCCGGTTTCCAAAGCTTATCCCAAATAACAGCTTTGCAGAGATCTAGTGTGCCAATGCAAACTTTGCCGGTGGTGGAACAGCAAATGCAGCAAATGCTCGGAATATCACCGCCAACAGCGTCGGTGCCAAACACCAGAACTGCATGCATAGTTAGGCTATACCAAATAGAACTAGCCAGATTATGTCCAATTGGAAAATACATTTTTCAGGAAAACCAGCTAGTATGACAGTAGAGGATTTTTTATATCGAGTAGAGGCCTCAAATAATCAGACTTTAGATGGTAACTTTGATCTGACTGCTAGACATGCCGGTTTCTTTTTTGAGAGCAACAAAAGCGAGTGGTATGGGCGTCATCATAAAAGTATTGCACATCTCAATTGGTCAAATTTGTGCACTGCCTTGCGTGGACAATTTAAAGATAACCGTTTGGATCATGATATTCGTTCTGAAATCGAGCGTCGCAAGTTATGTAATAGCTGCCATAGCTGACATACTTTCCCATCCCATACCAGAAATCTCTTTGTTAGAAACTCTTCGTGCCAATTTACTACCGGAGATTCAACAAGAAATTCTTTATGAAACTGCATCAACAGAATTGAGATGCTTGGAAAGAAAGCGAAAGCTCTTTCTCTCTAAGTCCCAAACTGCTATACCAAAACATGGTGTTCATCGACAAGTGAATGCAGTTAACATCCAAGATCAGACCTTAGTATCAGACAAATCAGATTGTGAGGGAAATGAGGGGTCCGCAATAAAGCAAACTTGTTGGAATTGTGGTCGTAAGGGACATAGATTTCAAGATTGCTTAGAGACTCGGCGGGTGTTTTGTTATGGGTGTGGCAAGGCCGACACGTATCTCCCCAATTGTCGCGAATGTAATGGGAGCACAGCAAAAAACCGATTGGCGCGTGCACCAGCGAAAAGTACACGCAAACAATTTGCTTCGAGAGCGACAAACACCAACTAAATTTCTTAGCCGACTTGCTGCCTCCAGTTTTGTCCAGCAATTCCATATTACCTGACGTTTCAACCAGTCTTCACACTGGTCTCCCTGAGGTGTACACATCTCGCTCATGACAACGTAAAATCGCCTATCATAAACAAAGTAAGGCAGAGAAAAAATTAGTAGAAATTGCAAAAGTAGTCCTACTGGGGAAAACTATTATTGTCCTAATGGATACTGGTGCGTTAATCAGTTGCATAGGGGGCGAGTTCGCTACAGAGCTAAGTGAATCGGGTCAAGTTTTTAAGCCGTTAAGTTCAAAAATGAAAACTGCAGATGGCCACAAGCAATCTATAATAGGTCGTATTAACATTGATGTTAGTTATAGAGACGAGACTCATAAACTAACTTTTTATATTGTTCCACGACTTTCTGAAAGTTTGTATTTAGGCATAGATTTTTGGACCATTTTCGAATTACTTCTATTGCATTTATTGACCAGACAAAGAGGAAGCTCAGGAATCTTTTGAGAATTTAAAAACTCAGATGTGTAATGCACGAGTCTTACACAGCCCTGACTTTACTGTTCCATTCTCACTGCATTGTGATGGCAGTCACACGGGAATAGGCTCAGTTCTGATGCAAACAAACAGCAATGGAAAGGAAAATCCCAACGCATTTATGTCGCGAAAACTTAATCAGAGTCAACGCATAAATACAGTGACAAAGAAATGTTTAGCTGCGGTTCTAGCTGAAAAAAAAGGTTTAGAGCGTACATCGAAGACCAAAAATTCACAATCATTACCGATCTTGCCTCTCTCAAATAGCTCATGTCACAGGCCGATTTAAGTTGTCGCTTGGCTCGAAGGGCGTTAAAGCTACAAGGCTTTAAATTCAGCATACAGCATCGAAAAGGTACGCAAAATGTAGTCCCTGACGCGTTGTCTAGAACTTATACAGAATCTTTCAGCTATATCAATAGATTGTTCTGTCGTTGATCTCAATTCGCAAGAGTTTGAATCTCCGCAATATGTTGCTTTGCGCGATAAAATATTACTCAGTCAGTCGAAAATGTCAAACGTCGAGCGGAACATAGATCTGACGAAAAAG
The DNA here is from genome assembly GCA_035044365.1 of Drosophila neotestacea. NCBI lineage: Eukaryota > Metazoa > Arthropoda > Insecta > Diptera > Drosophilidae > Drosophila > Drosophila neotestacea. The sequence goes on from JAWNMD010000562.1 coordinate 5,531, forward strand.
TTTCGGATAATATAAGCTGAAAGCTATGGGTACCCCAGCCTTTAATAAAAGAAGTAGTAAAAGGTTCCCACGAGCATCCTGTCTTTGCACACTGTGGCATAAACAAATTGCTAAAAAGGTTGCGATGTGATTGTGATATTTGTAAGATCACCAAGTATCCCAATCGAACTTTAAAGCCTATTACCTGTAGGTATTACAGGTCAATCAGATAGGTTTTTTCAAAAGTTGTACGCAGACTTTTTAGGCCCGTATCCACGCAGCAAATCCGAAAACATACGTATATTTGTTGTATTGGATCATCTGTCAAAATTTCGTTTCTTAAAGCCTGTTAAAAAGTTCACCGCTGATGCTATTACTCGCTATTTAGAAGAAGATCTTTTTCATTGTTTTGGTATCTCTGAGTCCGTTGTGTCAGACATTGGTGTCCAACTTAAGTCTTTAATGTTTAGTTCCATGCTCAAAAAGTATAATATTGAACATACGTATACTGCTTTCTGTGCTCCAGAAGCTTACGCGTCTTAGCGAATTAACAGGTCAGTTCTTGCTGCTGTTAAAGGGTATGTTAATCCAGACCAAAAGAATTGGGATAAGTAATTAAGCAGCATATGTTTTGCCCTTCGCTTGAGTTTTCATTCAGCAATTACACGAGCATCCAATATACATATGCATCCAATTATAAATTGTTAAGAGATTTGGATAGACTCGATGATCGCACCGTTCAGTTTAAACGAGAGGATGCATTTGAAATTATTAGAAATCATGCAATGCAAAAGCAACACATCCGCAATGAAAAACTATATAATACACGAGCTCGCGAAGTGTCGTTTAAGGTTGGACAGGAAATATTTCGAAGAAATTTCCAGCGAAGCAACTTTGCAAAGGGATTTAGTTCAAAATTAGCGCCAAACTTTATAAAAGCCGGAATTATAAAAAAACTAGCCAACTGCTATTATGAATTAGAAGACTTGCAAGGTCTACACATAGGCAAATACCACGCAAAAGATCTGAAGCAGTAGATAATATTATTATAAGTGTTGTTGCAACAAGCGTGTAACCCTCTAGTAGGCTGTTTCAGCACCAAGTGTAATTTTGGTGGGGGGAATTTGTAATGCGCCTGTGTCCAAAATCAATTGTTTGATAAATAAGCCGGAAAGTATGCACAACATCTTATTTATTAATTATGGTTTTCTTACAACTGAGGTATATGGGGCAATCCTGAAGCAGTAATTGTCAGTATGATTTTCCTTTTGGTCTTTTATTCCTCATGGAAGAAGAGCTCAGAGTTCCGGCTACTGATGCTTTCCTCATAGATCTGAAAATGCTGCACGTCCTTTTCTGGTCAAGTCATCAAACCCAACAGTTGTGCGCGCTAAGCTCGCTGAGTAAAAATTCAACATTTTGTTCCAAGTTCAAGTTTTTACGAAATGATAAAATCGTGCTAGCAATTGTTGTAATATCAACTTGGTTGCAAGCCGCTCTGCGCCGCGCCCATCGCGATAAAATTACCTTTTTATAATATTTAAAAATATATAGTGCCAGTTTCATGGTAAGAATAAATTTATTTTAATGAGTTAGAAATTTTCCTTTATTTATTAGACAATTCTTTTTTACTTTAATATTTAGAATTGTGTTTTACACAACCATATGATTCGGATTTGAAGCCTCACCTCACCGTCTTGAAGCTCCTCTTCTAATTCCCTCTTAACTTCGCTTTACTTGATTAGTTGTCCCCGATCTTAACATCGTTTGCAGCTAATTTAAGTTGCTCTGAGAAAAATTGCTTTGTGCGGAAAAAAGGAAAAATGAAGGGAAATAAAAGTGCATGGTGTTAATCTACAGTGGTCCGCCGTCCAGGAAATATGATTTTCATTGGAAAGTTCATATAAATAATATAAAAATATAAATATAAAAAGTCTTGCGTAATCTCGGCATGTCATCGCTACTCAGTTTTAGTTATGCCATATAATAATGCTAAGATAAATAGAAAATAGCTTTTAAACTCCTCTGAAACATTAACTCGTTGTAAATCAAAGTTTAATTCAAATTTTTAGACCCAGTACTTTAAAAAAGTACAAATGGGTCTATTAAGTTTGTGCAAATAAAAATGTGCGTAACAGGCAGAAGGAGGCGTGGAAGACCCCATAAAGTATATATATTCTTGATCAGGGCGATGAGCTGAGTCGATATAGCCATGCCCGTCTGTCCGGCTGTCTGTCCGTCTGTCTGTTTCTATGCAAACTAGTCTCTCAGTTTTGAAGCTATCTTGATGAAACTGCACACAGTACATATGTCGGAACCGGCCGGATCGGATCGCTATATCATATAGCTGCCATAGGAACGATCGGTTCGGAATCAACATTTGGTATGAAAAACTTTTTTGTTTATGATATCTCAACCAAACTCACAGATTGTGTGTTTGGTATAGTTATATACATCTCTACCAAATTTGGATTAAATCGGACAACTATATCATATAGATGTTATATGAACGATCGGTTCGAAATCAACATATATGTAGTATGAAAAACTTTATTGTTTCTCAAGATATCTCAACCAAACTAACAGGTTGTGTATTTGACACATTTTTATACATTCTTATCAAATATGGTTCAAATCCGACAATTATGTCATATAGCTGCCATAGGAATGATCGGTTCAAAATCAACGTTTAGTATAAAAAACTTTTTTGTTTCTTAAGATATCTCAACTAAACTGACATTGTGTGTTTGGTACAGTTTTATAAATCCCTACCAAATTTGATGTAAATAGGACTACTATATCATATAGATGTTATATGAACGATCAGTTTGAAATCAACATGTATGTAGTATGAAAAAAACTTTATTGTTTCTTAAAATATCTCAACCAAACTCACGGATTTTGTGTTTGGTACAGTTTTATACATCCCTACCAAATCTGGCTCAAATCGGACAACTATATCATATAGCTGTCATAGAAACGATCGGTTCAAAATCAACATTGAGTATGAAAATTTTTTTTGTTTTTTAAGATATCTCAACCAAACTCACAGATTGTGTGTTTGGTACAGCTTTATACATCCCTACCAAATTTGATTTAAATCGGACAACTATATCATATAGATGTTATATGAACGATCAGTTTGAAATCAACATGTATGTAGTATGAAAAAAACTTTATTGTTTCTCAAGATATCTCAACCAAACTAACAGGTTGTGTGTTTGACACATTTTTATACATTCTTATTAAATAACAATGCAGTAAGCTACAGTGGAGCAAGCTCGACAGTAGGAGACCCAGTACTTTTTGAGTGCAAGGCGTTCACTATTGATTGCTCTTCAATAATGCGTACCAAACAATAGATGGCACCACTACGAAGTTAATAAAGGTCGCTAGCGTCTCTTCTTCTTCCTTTTGCCCGTAACATTGTTAATTGAATAACTTCCGCGCTTATCATCCGATTGGAATGAAATTTTCTGGACAGGTTTGGACTATAGTGTATATTATATGTACCAATAATCAAGGCGATAGTCTTAAAGGGGCTCTTGTAATTCTACTTTGAAATTTTGTTTTTCAATTTCCGGGGGCGGAGGGGGGCGTGGCAAAAATCCAAAGCAAACTTGATCGATGGGAGATATAGATGAACCTACATGCCAAATTTTATGTCTCTAGCTTTTATGGTCTCTGAGATCTAGGTGACACAAAATAGGACAGACAGACGGACAGACGGACATGGCTATATCGACTCGGCTGTTGATGCTGATCAAGAATATATATACTTTATGGGGTCTGCCACGCCTCCTTCTGCCTGTTACGCACATTTTTTTTTGCACAAACTTAATAGACCCATTTGTACTTTTTTAAAGTACTGGGTCTAACAATCATGTCATATAGCTGCCATAGGAATGATCGGTTCAAAATCAACATTTAGTATGAAAAACTTTTTTGTTTCTTAAGATATCTCAACCAAACTCACAGATTGTGTGTTTGGTATAGTTTTATACATTGCTACCAAATTTGATGTAAATCGGACAATTATATCATATAGCTGCCAATTTAGCGATCGGTTCGAAACCAACATTTAGTATGTATAACAAATTTTGTAAAAAATCTGACGACTTACACGGGGCACTGCAAGGGTATCAAAACTTTGGCGCGCCAAAGTTAGTTTGCGCTATATTTTTTTGTTTTTTGGTGTGAAATTTGCATTTTTTATACGACAAACATATGTATGTCCCTTGCGCACGTTCTATTGTACAGTCGCATGCATAAGACTAAGTTCGCTTGTACACTTTAATTTGTTTATGCTAGAGATTTTTAATTAACGAAATTAACCAAACTATTAATTTAATGCTTATCAGGGGTGCCACAGAAATCACTTCCGCTCACTTCAATTTCAATCCGCCGTGTCATAGACCAAATTCGCCTACTAGTTTTACTTATTGTGCAATTTGTGAAAACATTTGTGGGAAATTGTACTTCTGCCGAATTCGGAAAAGTTTGTGAAAAGGCTAAATAAAATTAAATCACTCGGAGATCTGTGGCACCTCAAAAATTTACGCGCGGAAATGCTGACAGCTGAAATCTATTTCACTAGTGGTTTCTGTAGCAGCCCTGTACATATATATACAGCATTTGTTGCATTTTCTCAAACCATTTCGACCTAGACTGCTTAGGACTGCCACCTTCTCAAATTAAATTACCCAAGCTTGTGTTCAGCAACTTTCTTAAGTTTATTATTGCAAAACAATAGATTTTTTATAATTTTCTTATTTGATTTATCCAATTTAATTTGTTTATACAATTATTGATTTCGTATAGCTAATATACAAAATATTTTAAACATTTAATTTTGGGCGCCGCAAACAATAAAATTACTCGACAACTCTAGAGGCTGTCTATCAACAGTCTGACAATATTTTGTGACTTGCGGCAATTTAAAGTTCAAAATTCACTGTAGCCAACAATCTTCCGCACGTGCGCAAAAAGAAATTCAAAGTAACTAATTAATTTAAAATGCCTTTAGCGAGACTGTTGGCCATCGAAGAGCTCCGGCGGCAGAAAATTAGATAAGAGACCATGCAGCGAAAGCTTTTCAGATGCGCATCTGATCCATTTTCGAAATCAGACGATACTTATGTAGTTTATCTGACGTTCTCCATAATCTTATTAAAATTTATTTAATTTCAAAAACCTGTTTCCGGTATAATTATCGTGTTGATAAGAATACCATTCAAAGAATCTTACACTTAATCAAGGACGATATCCCTTCTTCAAATTCGCCCATTCTGCAACTAGCGACTGCATTGCGCTTTTTAGGAGCTGGGTCGTTCCAAAGAGCGGTAGGAAAAGATACAAATCTGTCGATGTCGAGGCAATCCGTTGGGAAAATCCTATAGATAATACTTCCTTTGCTCGAAAGGAAAGTTGGACCAAGATTTATTCAATTGGACAGATTCAAGGAAATGCTGTCGAAATGCAACAGCATTTCTATAACAAGTATGGTATTCCTGAAATAATTGGTTGCATTGATGGCACCAACATCAAAATTACGAAGCCCGGCAGTGCTGAGCAGGTTTATTTTAACAGAAACGGGTATTTTAGACTTAATGTAATGGTTGTAAGTCAGATGATTTAAAGATGTGTACTTTTAAATGTGTAGAGGTGATTTGTTTATTGTGATTGTCTGTTTTGTTATGCGTGTCTCCAAAATTGTTTCAATTTTGCCCTATATAATAAATTATTTTCTATATATTGGCGCTTATAGATATGCGATTACGACATTAAAGTTTTGTATGTGGATGCCAGGGCGTTTTTTCAAGAGCAATTTGACAGTGGTTCACGTGGCAATATGCTCCTTGGATACTCGGGTTATCCCTTGGAGCCCTTTCTGCTTACGCCTTACAGAAATCCAAGAGCAGGGTCTAACCAACATACGTTTAATCTTCGTCTTGCTTCTGCAAGAAATATAGTAGAGAGAACTTTTGGAGTAATTAAAAGCCGATTTAGACTACTCGAAGAGATCCTTTTATACAGCCCCTCAAAGGTAACTTGTATAATAAATGTGTGCTGTGCTCTTCATAACTTGTGCCGCGAACATAAGGACAAGGATTTTTGTTATGTCGAAGCTCATAAAGGATGCGAAGAAGTTGAGTTGTTCGCAAATTCGGATCAGCCTGAAACAACTTTTCAAATTCAAGGCGGCATTGCAGCTTCTTTAACAAGACGTTGACTTTTTTATGTTACTTTAAATAAGATTAAATAAAGCGCTACATATTTTTAAAGTGATTTATTTCAACTTTATCTCAATTGTTGAGACTATTTTTTCTAAAATTATATTTGTTTTTTTCCGCTCCTCTAGCATCTCTTGGGACGTTTTTCGTAGCTCCACCAGCTTGTCCTTTATCTCCCGAAGAACCATGTTCTCCTCCGGGAACATTGCACTCAGCATGCATTATGCTTGCTTGCTTCAGCTGGAGCGCCAAGTCCTACCAAGCTGCTTTCCCCTTAAAAATATCACAAAATGTGTAAAAATTAAGAAAACAAACAAATTACTTACACGTTGCCACCCGGCAGAAGTACAATTTCCCACAAATGCTTTCACAAAATGCACAATAAGTAAAAGAATTTTGCAGTAAAGCTTGTTTTACCACAAAATAGCTATTTTTTTTTAATGCTGAACTTAAAGAAAACAGAAGTGGTTCCGTGTATTTTTTAATAAATACCTTACTTCGAACTCAGACTAAAAAATGTGGCATTGCAGACCCTAACTTCGAAAATCCTAGTCGGTCAAGGTGGCAGCATCGGGCGCCAGCGAATTGAGCGCTGATTCGTTCCGCTCAAAACTAATCCGCGGAATGGGCTGTGGCACAGCGGAATGAAATTGAAGTGAAATTCAAGTGGCACCCCTGATACATTTATAAAGAACCTCACGTTCTGATCTTTACGCGGTGGTCCGCGCTGCAAAACTAATACTTCACAAAAACAAAACGAATTTACCCTGCAGGGATTTTGTTTACTAAGTAGTCTCAAAAACAAATAGTTCTATAACTGGTACGAATCAACGAATCAAAAACAAATAGTTCTATAACTAGTATTTCTCAACTAAGTATTTCAAAACAATATAGTTTCTATACTGGTATAAAAGCAACTGGAATTTGACTGGTTACAAACGGGCTAGATCTGGGCTACTTAATCAGTGACTGTCTTTATAAGACTGCCTCACAAGTAGTTGAATTGGGATAGGAATGAAACTAGTTAGAAAGGACTACGTTTGAATGACTCGAACAGCCCCTGTTCTCAAACAAATAAATAGATAGCTTAACAGTTGTAGAACTATTATAAAAGCAACTGGAATAGGACTGGTTGTAAACAAGCTAGATTTGGGATAGCTGGGTGATATGAGCACTAGGGTGACCATATTTGCAACTTTATCGACTTTCAATGGTTTCACTAGCTAAAAAGTTTCCATTCTGCCTATAGACAGCACACAGAAATTGTAAACTCGGTCGGAGAAGTATTAATGAACCCGGATCGGGTTCAAAGTTCAGATTTTTCGATTTATGCATTTTCATCCTTCGGAGCCTTAAAAAAAAAATATTTAATTTGATTATTTTATATTGATGAAGAGTTTTAATATATTAAAATCTATCTAAATATTATATGTATATAAATCATAAAAGTCATACTCTTCCATATAAATTCGAAATGAATTATAAGTCAAAAATTTTAGATTTTTGCAATTTTTCGCTTTATTCATTATGCAAAATTTGTATTTTAAGATCTTTATTGGTATGTATGTTTATTATTTCATATAATGTGTGGCCGCACAAATATGTAACGAGTTTCCGCCAAATAAGTCACAAGCAATCAGCTGTCTGATCGACTGACTTTAAAGCTTCATAAGAATTGCAGAAATATTAGAAAATATAGTCGGCAGATCTCATGCAGATCTATTCTATCTTGTTCTTGTGAGCTACAATGGGACAACCAAATTTTTTGGCGTTCCAATAATTAAATCAGCAACAGGAAGAATATAGCTGATGCTGTTTATAATACTTTGGTCGACTGGAAAATTTCTGACAGAGTACTAGCATCCGGATTTGATACAAAAGCCTCTTATACCGGCTTTGAACATGGTTCATGTGTTCTGTTGAACAATAAACTTAACCGATTGGCTTGCCGTCATCACATATATGAAGTTACTTCTGAAAATGTTTTTCAACCCAAGTTTGGCTCT